>VDFB02105785.1:243127309-243143112 GCA_007258455.2 Sequoia sempervirens | reverse complement strand
CTCCAACAATACATCAGTCTTGCTAACAAACCACTTCTAGCAATATATTTCTAGCTGAACTTTGCTCTGATACCATGTAAAAATAGGCCCAAAACACTATAAAAAATAATAACAATAAACAAAGCAAATAAACTATTAGAGAGAGGAATAGCTGAAAAATAATTCTAGCTTTATTGTATTCAATCCAACAATATACAATCACCATTACATTTACAACCTGAACAGTTGCATATTTAAAGTTGATCTTAGAAACTTCTAATATTCTAGAGAATTCTAAAACTAGAATTTTCCTTTTCTTGGATAGTTTTTAGCTATTTCTAATTTATAGAAAAATCTATCTTTTGAACTTGAACAATTTTAAATTGTTTCTATTTTTTGGAAAAATCTCTTTTTAGAAAAATCCTAAGACAATCTTATCCTTTTAACAAAAAAAATGAAGAATGAAAATGTTGAAGCATATGCAGTCGAAATTAAGGGGGGGTGTTGGAAGGAAGTTTCTAATTTCTCCCGTAGTTTTTGTAGTTTATATTAGAATCTACCAAACCAATCTTATAATTTGTTTTAGTCTTTTCTATTTCAGATAGAGATGAATAGAAGTTTCCTTGTAAGACTATTGTAATGCATCTATTTAATCAAGTTGTAGCCTTTTTAGAATCAATCAAATTAATGAATATAATGTGTTTTATGTTGTAGCATTCTCTATTTCTATATATTTTTGTCTTTGTGTTTTTTTTCTAACAGGAAGAACATGGTTGGCGTGAGAGGGAAGAAGGACATTTGGAGGCATGGCATAGATAGCAATATGTTGATTGCATTTGGGTCTATAATGGCTGAAGAGATCAATAGCTTGTGTAAATCATGCCTGGGATAGATCTGTGGAAGTAGTGAGTTGTTATGGAAAATAATTTCCCCTAAAACTTTGTCACCCTCTATGCTGGTAACTGCCCAGGTGAATCATCGGGTTGTTGTAGGTTGTGTGAATGAAAGAGCCCTTGCAAATCTTGTGCATGTGTGATCAGAATGAATCTTGGCATGTAATTTTGACTGGCGTGTGTGACTTGTAGTGACCAATGCCTTGGCACTTTTGAAAGACGCTTTCTAGATTTAAGGTGTTTTGAGGGCATGTGGTCATCTTTCAACAAAATTCAGATGGAGTCAAATTTATTTTAGTAAGAGGATTTATAGTTCCATTTAGAACACTAGGATTTGAAATATTTATGGGAATCGATGGAAACCATGTGATGAACACTAAAATTTGGTGAAAATAAAGAACCATTAGAGATTTGTATATGTTATTCTTGAAAGGAGATTTATATTTTTTTCAATTTCTACTTTATTCCATCTCTAAAAGCTGATTTGAAATAAAGTATGTATGATATGGGAGTTTGTGTCAAGCACTTGAAGAATGGAGTATGACAAGTACCTGTTGTCATAATGAAGGCATGGGAATGGAGTATGGAAAATTCCCACTATCATAAAGAAGCCATGAGTCATTTGCTATATCTACACAAGTGCCACAAGCTTGAGAGAGTGAAGGTAGGTGAGAACTATAAAATTATTATATGGGAATACTATTGCAACAAATGTAGTTGTTATTATTTAGTTGGTTTGTAGAAGGAACACTCTTATGTAGAAGACTCAATGCATAATATTTGTTTTGAGTATTTTTTTAATCTCAAGAAGAAGATGCAAATTCTGATGACAGGTCTAGATGGTGTTAAGACTACTATTTTATACAAGTTGAAACTTGATGTTATCGTTACTTCCATTCCCACTATTGGTTTCAATGTTGAAAATGTTGAGCTACAAGTTGTTGATCTTCTAGCTATAGTAAAGAACATTATAAATGTCACTCAAATTGGGGTCATCTTTGCTATTACTGATGAGGCCTCAAAAGACTTTTCTTGGATATCAAATGGATAAAGTGTAACAAGATCATATTGAACATTGGTGGGACTATAGGATGGAAGAATTTCCATCATCTCAAGTTAACTTCTCACTTTGAGATGATTCTTTGCATGAGAATCATTTTTTGTTTTAATTTTTTGCTTTTCCTTGTTGTTGCTAACAAATTTCAAGAATACACATATTGTGAAGTTTGATTTTTGGAGACAAGTAAGGGGTTTGGTTTAGAGCTCAATATGAATGGTTGTCTAGTAATTATGGTCTAGACCAAGGGTTAAACCTTTATGAGTGTCGAGAAGACAACTTGGAGGCTGGTTGTCCAATAACTACTGTCTATAATTCAGAAGGTTCATGGGAGGAAGAACTTGGGAATTTATCTCAAAGCTTCACCTGTTCAAGGGTTATGAGGCAACTTGGAGGAGCTCACCTGATTCAAGATTTATTTCTTCAAAAGGAAAATCTTCTAAAAAATATATACTTTTTTTGTATTCAGGAAGTTTTGTTATATGTAAGCCTTAAGGGGGGTCCCTTGGCAAAGTGAATAAGATATTTTAGGGGATATAGTTGTAGGAAAAATGTAATAAGGGGGGAATGTTATTGTAATACATTGTTTGTTTATTGCAATTTCGTTATACCAACTATCATCAATTGTCTAGGTAGCTATGCATTCTCATCTTATTTGTGTCGTACATACTGAAACAAATGATCAAACAAGAAATTTTCCAAAAAATGTAACTAACCTTGTCCAAGCTCTCATGCCAACAATAGCATATTAAAAATAGGATGACATGTAAAAATACTTAATGCAAATGAAACTAGGTAATTTGACAATGAATCTTGTCACTTATTATAGTTCCCTAATATATGTATTTCTCTCCATGAGTGAGAACCATAATGAACATATACATCTATTCCTCAAAGTGATGAGCACCTTCATTACCAACCAGTCTATGTAGGACCATAATTATATTTGAAATCTCCTCTACAAAATGTGATATATTTAGCTTTCTTGATAATTATGATTTTCTCCTTTTAGGCACTATGATCCACTACCTTGAAATTTTATTACGACACACAGCTTTCTTCTCGGTAAAATTTTGATAAGAAATTATAGCACACTTGTCAAGCTCCCAAAATACCTCTCTTTGTGGCAATCTCAACATCTTGCTAAAATATTCAGCATCCAACCTAGAAATTACTATGTTATTTATAATTTTTGCCTCTTGAGTTGAAGCATCATAATGATTAATACATTCCAAAACTAGATTTGTGCATTGTACCACCACATAAAAGCCATCGACCTACAAAAAACCACTATCTATTAGCTCTTGTGTAACTGGAGACTTATTCTAGACATTCAATCTCTTCTAGAACTACTCGAGATTGATGTTACCTAGCTTGGAATCTCCAATTTTAGGTAAAACATTGTCTAAACCATAAAAATCCTTGTACCCAAGCTATTTGTATCTTGTTTTAGCCCTAAAAATATTACAAACAATGCAAAAAATATTATTTTAACAAACACCTAAATGTTTTTTATGAAATTAAGCCTAAATCACTAAAATTTATCTTTTATACATTATAAGACCAAAAAAACACCCTACACCTGCCTTCAATAAGCTCTTCTACACTATACAATGCCTTAAATCCTCTCTCTAATGCTCCCTAACTACACCCTATAAATTTTCCTTCATACTTTTATTAGCTCTCATCAATTGCATGTTAAAATGTATTCTCTATTTTTTAATTTTGTTTTATATTGAACATACAGTGTTCTCAAGAGTTGTGACTATATACAGGGCCATCCCATAATAATGGGTTACACATTTTGGCCAAACTTGACATTGAAATCAACATTTTCATAAAAAACTTCACTTTCTAACACCTATAGTAGATAAACTATTATGAATTTGAAAATGATGTAAACTAGTGATTTGTGAGATTTTGTTTATAGATTTTAAATGTATTTTTAGAAAAAAATAATAATAATTGTAATTTTTTTGTGTCTCCCTTGATAACTAGTTTTTAATAGTAAACAACATTTTTAAAAAGTGGTGTGTACTTTGACTCACATAAATTTTTTTATACAAAGGATAAAATTTTAGTTCTTTTGAATTTAGGTTGGTAATACTAGTATCTAGTGCTTTCATTTTGTTTCATAATTTTTTTGTTCAATATTTTCTTTTAATTAAGTTTTGAAGTCAAAACAATTACAATTTAGACATAGGTGCACTTTGACCTACATAACTTTTTTGGTGTGTATTGAAATTCAATTTTTTCTTTTTGTTGGAACAAGGACATCAATACCTAGTGCATATATAATTTTTAATTTTTTTCCTCAAATTTACTATTTTTCCATAATTATTTTTCATTGAATTTGATGTTCAATGAAAAATATTTTTTCAATAAAACTATAAAATAAAGTAAAAAGTAAAAAAATATATATATTACATTTATAGTTTATGAGAGCACGTTTTGAGCACTATAGTTCTTCAACTTGATTTATCAAGTTGAATCCATTTGCACCTCCTTCCTAGGCTTCGAAGTCAAAAAAATGTATAAATTTTGAAATGTTGGAGGGGAAGGTGGAAAAAGGGTGGGTTCATTCGAACCCCCCTTCTAATGAAGGGGGTTCATTCGAACCCCCTTATTAGGAGGAGGATTCAAATGAACACCCTCTGTATGGTGCAAGTGGGAGTTCATTAGAAAGGGGGGTTCATTTGAACCCCCAAGCCATTTTAAAATTTTTGATGGGCATTTCATATTTTTCTTCATGTGAAAAATTGTAACCCACTGTTATGGGTCTACCCTACATCATGTATTTAATGTTAGAACATTCATAACACAACAATATAATTTTATGTACTTGTGTAGAGTTCAATATAAAACCTTATTTGTCTCCACCCATGGTTTCAAAACAACCCCTTTGAGGCAAAAGAGATGTTTATGAGCATTGCTTCAAGTTTTGACATGGTTCTCGAAACCTTATCTAGGATCAAGCCCATTATAAAAAAACTTCTCAAATTTCCAGATCGTATTGAAAGCCTTATCATGCTTTGAGACATGTCCCCTCATGCCATCAACACAACTTCATAAACCAAATTCCTTTCCAAGTTACGCTATGAAAGAATGTTGCCCCACAAAGAGATAATCACACTTGTCAAACAATAACTATAGTTGAAAATATTCAATGTTTCTTTCATGTTTGACAACTATTTGAAAACCATCATGCATGAAAAATCTCTCTCTCTCTCTCTCTCTCTCTCTCTCTCTCTCTCTCTCTCTCTCTCTCTCTCTCTCTCTCTCTCTCTCTCTCTCTCTCTCTCTCTCTCTCTCTCTCTCCTAATAATAGTCTTTCTTATTTTAATAGACTATGACTTTCAATTCAAGCTTGCATCAATTTTTATTACACTTAGAATTCAAGATTCAATATAGGTTTAATTTCAAATTCAAATAATTTTATGTTGTTCAATTTGGAGTATTAAAAAAATTCTCCAAACTATCCTCCACGTGGTAGTAATTGATTGTAGTGCTCAACTCACTCACAGTGCAACTTTAAGTTGGGAGTTTCTCCCCAAATATAATATAATGGTGTAGTAATAGTAGTAATAAATATGTTTGTATTATGGGGGTTGACCCTGAAGTGCAATGGTTAAGTTGTAAGGGCAATAGTTGAGCTATCTAAGGTTTGAATCCCATGGTGGAGAGTGGGAATGTTGCAAGGAGATAGCAACTGTGGGGTCAACAAAGGAAGTAGCGATGGTGGATATGGTGGCAATAACAATGGATATTGTGGAGGCAACAGTGGATATGGTGGTGGCTGTTCAGAATGGCGAGGATGAGGTCCCTCGAATGTGGCCTCACTAGTTCATAGCTCCAATCAAAAGTGTTCAGGGTGTTGCCCCTTAGCAGTGATTTAAATAAATAAATATATATATTTGTATTATATTATATACCATTATTTATAATATAATATAATGTAATTTATTGTAATGTAATATAACATATAATAGAAATGTAAAGGCAGGTACTCTCCACTACGAACACTTGTTTAATTCATCTTTAGTTTTGAGACAATTATTTAAGCTAGCATACTTATCTTTAGAAAAAGATTTGTAAAAGACGTCAATAGAGAGACACATTTTAATTATATTTTTATTTACTATTATAATAAAAAACACATCAAGAATTCATTATCATTATCAATTATTCTCTAAAATATTTATATTATTCTCTAAAATCTTTAAATTAATTAAAAATGTTGAATTATTCTTATCTATTTTAAAATTTTATTATTATATTATCTAATCTTTTTTTTATTTATTTAATTTCATTTATAGAGATTATTATTTTATGTATAGAGATTATTAAAGTGAGAAACACCATTATTGCTGAGCTAAATTATTTTGAATTGATCAAAGGTGGTAACTCACTTTTTAAGGCTCAATCTTTTAATATGCTGCCGATTGTCTTATTCAAGATTCCTCCGGCATTCACATGGCTATGATCACATTCATCTATGACGACAAAAGGTTGCTGGTTTTATTTTATTTACATTTTTACTGTATTTGTAGCCCCCGCTTCATTCATCTATTTTAGTGCACGTTGTCCGTATATGGATATAATGATGTGTAGCACTACCTACCGCCCTAATCTTTTTGGGCTCTGAAACTGATATAGTTCGGTGGAAGAGGGGAACGAGTGATCTGCATTGATAGTTTTGTAAACATCTGAGGGTAAACGGAGCTGTAGATAAATTGGAGTCCAATGGATTCAGATAAAAGTGCTGCAGAAATCCATGTTGTTGCGGTGCCTCTCCTCGCACAGAGTCACCTGAATCAGCTCCTTCATTTCTGCAGAGCCATAGCCGGACGAGGACTAAGCGTATCGTTCGTGGCCACCTCCACCATATTCACCAGGTCCGCCACCGTTTTCAAGGGTGCGACCTTCACAAGTTCAACATTCTTTTCGAGGAACTCCCCATGCCAGACTTGCCAGATGGAGAGCCCAGCGCTGAAAGCACGCAAATGTTTCCCAGACATCTGGCTTCTCTATTTGATTGCGCGGACCTCCTACGGCCCCAAATGGACAGCTTCCTGCGCAACATCTCTTCCTCCAACAACAAGAAAGTCGTGATGGTGTACGATAGTCATATGGCGTGGGTTCAGCCATTGGCCGACAAGTACGAGATTCCAGCCTATATATTCAAACCCGTGGGCATTTATCCCAGACTCTGGTTTAGCCATAAACGGACCGGCACTGAATTCGCAGCGTTAGGGTTCTCGAGTCTTAAAGTACCGCTATTGCGGACCTTACCCGAACAACATTTGAGGTTGTTGGCCCGCCAGGAATCGTTCCTCGGGCCTGCTAAGGGAATGATCTCCAGCACCTTCCGCGCAATTGAATCTCGATTCATTGACTTGGCCGATGAACACAAGGTTTTCGGCCACAAGCCTCTGTGGACAGTGGGTCCTTTCCTTCCCCTGCAATTGTTGAACGAGGACCCGCCCCTAGAATTACAGACGGACAGTGAATGCACAAGATGGTTAGACCGCCATTCTCAGGCGTCCGTCCTGTACGTATCTTTTGGTAGCCTCTCTTCTTTGCCCGCAGCACAAATCCGGGAGATTGCCGTGGGATTGGAGCGCAGCGGACAGCCTTTCCTGTGGGTACTAAAGGCCTCCGACTCGTCCCGTTTTTCGGCGGAAGAGCATTCGAATGGGATATGCGAGTTTCTGCCGGAAAGGTACGAGAGTCGAATACAAGGACGCGGCTTCATTGTCAGCACCTGGGCGCCTCAGCTTCAGATACTATTTCACAAGTCGACTGGCGGATTTGTAACACACTGCGGGTGGAATTCGACGGTGGAGAGCATCTGTGCAGGGGTGCCCATTGTTGCCTGGCCTCTGCATTCCGATCAGTTCGCCAACGCTAAGCTTGTAAGTTGCGAGTTGAAGACAGGTGTGGAAGTGAAGGAATGGAGTAATACAGAGGAGTACGAGATGGTGAGCGCGGAGGAGGTCGAGATGGCCATGAAACGTTTGATGGTGAGTGAGGAAGGAGTGCAAATGCGGAACAGGGCGCAGGATTTGAGAGCTTAAACCCGGATGGCGGTTGCGGAGGGAGGCTCTTCGTCCGACCAATTTGATTCCCTTCTCAACCACTTCTCCCAACAAAGCAATACTAATTCCACGTCTATCAATTAGCCCCCTTTTCTCAATTCCCTATTTGTATACTCATTGTTGTACTTTTGTGTTTTTATTAGTTTTATATGGAGTTATATAGTACTTTATCTTTGTTAATATCTTCAAATATCTTGGGAGAAGGTTGTCCGAAAAGTTACATTGAGTTTGTTCTTGTCGTAGAAGATGGTGACCACATCACCTAGAACCCCAATTTTATTGCTGACCTTGATCCAATCTTTTAAAAACTTTTCAATGGAGGCGATGCCCATGAATTGTATAGACTTTTGGCTTCAAACTCGCATCTGAATCGACAAACACTCTCAAAAAAATTGATTACATTCACTATATTTGGTAGACATTTAAACCAACCGATCTAACAAATGAAACAGGTAATGAAAAATTGATAGATTGGGGACATATTGCACTCAATTTCCCTATTTGGCTTTCAATGTCTCTTGGAATTCATGGTGACCTCCACAGATTTTTGTACAAAGTATGTCTGCCTCTACTCAATCTCCATAGTATTTGCAATGAACAACAGGAAACAAAATTTACAAGAGGATGACTGTTATGATGAATCCACAAATACAAATCTTAAATGTAAAAATTATTCTACATAATTGGGTGAACCAATATTTTTCACAATCATATTTTTCACAATCATATCTTCAATAGTAGTTTGAATAGCCCACCATAAATTTTCAAAATACTACTCACAGATCAAAAGACCAAATAAGTTTATAGAACACAAAATAGGTAGTTGTAGTAGTTATACAGAACACCTTTCCCATGGGCTTCTTCAAATCATATAAACTTACTTATCAGCATATGATAAATTCTTCGCAAACATCTACTCCATTATTCATTCCTACTTCAATGAAGGATCATAAATGATTTGATGCCATGTGTGAAAGGTAAAACCTTGATTGATTTCATTGATAAACAATGAACGAATTTAAAAAGAAGCGAAATACAGTTGATATAACTGGAATTAAAAAATTGCCTGTAACTATCACCATAACCGTTGTCTAAACTAAGCAATGGACAATGTAATATGCTACGCTAACATAATATTTATTTTTTCAATTCACCTTTAGTTTTGAGACAATTGTTCAAATTATAGAAATTATGGCTAAAATAAAATATTTTGAATTGCTCAAAGAACATGACTCACTTGGCTCAATCTTTTCGATCTTTCTAAAGATGCAATGAAAGCATCAAATTGGGAAATTAATATTATAGTGGCTATGATTATATTCAAATCCTAACATTTCTTGCACTTGAAATGAAAACTTTTGGGTTCAATCATATTTTTTCATATTGACACTTTAGATTACACAAGCCATGATCTATCAACATGAGGAAAAAATGGTTTTTTTTTTTGCAAAATTAGCCACTTAAATTGAATATACGGCAAGGAGAGAGGAGAAGAAAATGGAGCACAAGAGGAAAGGTACCTAAGAAGATAAGGGAAGAAGTAAAATTAAATAATCTACTACTAAATATTGAAAAGAACATGAAAGAAAATAATAGAAAAATGTGAACCAAGTTTGTAGTTCACATACTAAACTTTAATAAAGAATGGAAAAATAAATTGCTATGATTGGATGTTTTAAATTATTTAATTAAATGTATACAAAATAGTCACACAATAAGACATAAAATTATCTTTTCATTCAACTTAGACCATTAACATTTAAAGAAATGACTATTATTATCATCAACAATATTAATACTAGCAATTGCACCTTAGTGTGCAATGGGTACTGTTACATATTTTTTGCCTCAGCTCAAATGGAGGAGCTGGCTGATTGTTTTCAACAATAAGTGGAATTGCAGATTGTTTTTAAATGTTGTTTCACATTACTTTGTGCATCAAGTAACAGTTATGCATTTTTGAAGTTATGAATTTACAGAGTGCCATTCAGATGTTGCAATTTTAAAAGGAAATACAGAATTGAGTACATGTGCAAAATAGCATTTCAAATGCTTTTATTCATTTCAAAAAGAACCCATATTTTTACAAGGCTTCATTTGATTTCACAATCAGAATAGTATTAAAACATTGCATGAGATGCATTTTCTTTTCAACTGAAAAGAAAAAATCAAAATCAAGGATCCACACAAGCCGTGGATATAACTATAACTGTTCCAATACATTTCTAACAGCACAATGCACTACTGAAGATGCGAAAGGAGAACATATAAGCAACAACATAGTCATCATTGCTTGTTATCGACGCTTGATGTTGAATGGTGCACCTCGTCGTCTCGAGCTTCGTCGACCTGTAAGAGGGAAAGAGGGGCGTCAATGGCTCCGACTATGACATAACTCATATGATACACCTACAATAGTACAGTATACTATTGGAAATGCATTGAAACAATCAATCAATCAAATGCAGTATGAGAGAAGTGAGTTGAAGGAGAAGTATCAACATCATAATCAACATGTTCTATTTTTTATGCTAACAATGTTTGTTTCCTTGTGCAAGTATAGGTAAAGTCATGAAGTTGAATATTGTTTAAAGACCAAGCATGTGGAGTAAAACGGGCTCCCACAAGGGTAGAGCCCGACATGCTGCCCTATGCATTAAATGGGCTATTTTTGAAAGATATTTCATCATATACATCAAACAAAATGAAATAAAATTGAAAGAGTAAAACAGAGTTATCCATCAAGTAACGAAACCAACTGTGCATTCATAACGATCAAAATTTCTTTCTAAAGGCTACAGGTGAACAGTGAGTTTAGTTCACTTAAAGAATTTAACAAAGTGCATTTGCATCTGAAATTGTTGATTTACTTCATTTTCTGTGCTGATTATAATCATATGTCATGTGAGTTTCAATTCATTATTTCTCTTTTGGATAGTGAACAGGCATACATATGCCTTAATGTTTTGTTCTAATTTTCATCATCAAAGAGAACAGTTTCTGAGAGCAGTTTGTGTAGTGAAATATAAAAATGCATGAAGAGTGCCATGTTGCTCATAGGAACAGACACAGACAGTGCATTTGAGTATTAAATGATTCTGAGTTACCAGTTAGGTATGAACCAGTGAGTAAAGGAGGTTTGTACTGATGCAATGTTGCAGTCCAAGAACAAAAGGTAAAGCCTCTATAGAATTCAAATGAAGAAAATGAAAGCTGTTGTGTTTAAGTTTAGTACTGGTTATTAGGAGCTACAGCAAAGATAGTGAACTCATTTTGATTGCAATGGTGCCTCAAACAGGATCGTGTGTCAATGATTAGTCAAGGACAGCAATCAAATGTGATGTTCTTTCATTTTGTTTTATGTGAGTTACAGGTGTCAGGTAAGATGTCACTTGTAATTGGTCAAGCCATGAATTAAATATAACAAATATGCAGGGTGTTGATCATTTTCAGATTACTCAGTCAAGGTCTTGATAGAACAGTGAGGTAAGGTTTCTGTCATATCTACAAGATGAGCATAGAATGCAGTTGGGGATCATAATGGAATGTTCAAATTCAAGCTTAATACACATATGAGGTTCCAGAATGTGCATTCAAGATAGATCTTTCAGATTCTTAGTACCTGGAGAATACTCTCAGAATGAGTATTGGATTTTCATTTTAGGGATGTCCTACAGCTCTATGTCGATGACAACTCTGTGATTTGAGCTCAGGTGTTACAACTATCAAAGGATGTACAGAAATGTCAAAACGGGATACCTAGTAATATGGGCCAATGAATATAAACAAGCACACAAATTCTTGTTATTTCATCATGATTCTTATATACTTCTAAAGGCATATTTAAACAAGCAACAGTGATGCAATGTGTTGCTTTCTTTTGATATACACAGAATGCAGAGAAGTTTATGAAATAAAGACAAGTATCCAAGGAATATTTTATTTCAGAAGTAGCACAATATCACTAGTTTTTTTAGTCAAAATCCTGGAGGAAACGCAAGCAAATATACAGTTTTAGCACTATTTCAAGCAAATAAGGGAGGTCGAATCCTGTCAGAAATTAAGAATTTTTGCTTTTGTTTTGAAATTTTTCAAACCCATGATACTTTTTTGTTTCAGAAGTTCAAGATAAGGTTCTGGTTCTGGGTAGAGTTTATATCCATAAATGAATTTACAGTTTCTAATTTTCAAATACCCACATGTGAATTCTGTTTCAAAAGTGCAAAAAGAGCAATAATAAATATTTTTGGTATAGCCTTTTTATCTACAAGAGGTCTTGTCGAAAACACATTGTCTTGGTGACTAGGAAGCATGAAGAGTTTCGGCAAGACACAAGTTTCCTTGTGAGATGTCACCCCGACTACATAATGTCTTGGCGACAGGAGTGAAAGCATAAGAGTTTTGGCTAGACACAGGCTCTCTACAAAGGTCTCCTCGAAGGTAGTATGTTATGGCAACATTCATAAGACAGAAACCAGCTTCATAAAGTTTTCAAACTGATGGTCGAGATTCAGAGGGACAGAAAACATGATAATCTGCAATACCCATATGGGTTTTATTTTAAACAGCAGTTTAAATACAAAATATGCAAATCTCTACTGATTCGAGCCTCAAAGTAGAAGGAATTCAATTCTCATATAATTTTCATAAAAGCCACAAAAGAGACAGTAGGGGAAAAGCAATGAAGATTTTTGTGTTGGATCAAGTTCAGAAGAGAAGCAAATGCATTTTTCCTTCAATAATTCAAAAGACCCATTTCCAGTTTAGCATAAAATATAGAAAATGCAGTTTCCTTTTAAAATTTTGAAGTACCCATCTTTAGTTCAGTTTCAAAATGTGAAGGAGATAGCTACAGAAATACCCATGTGCAGAAATAGTATCAAAAGACATAATAGGAAGTTTTATGTTTTGGGTCGAGCCCAAAAATCAAGAGTTTGTTTCTTATAGTGCTCTTTTGGCACAGCCTAAACATGGCTAGGGGTTCATAAAATAAAGAAATCCTTTTAGGGTTTCTACAGAGCAAAGAAAATTACCAACTTAAATTTCTGATAGAGTCTCAAGCCGCAGCCATAGCTCTCTTTTTGGTTTCCCAAGGCATGATTTCGAGTTCTCAAGTGATGGTTGAGCTCTCACAGAATAGAGCACTACAATGATGAGAATGTTACATAGCAATGAGCACAAGAAGCACACAGAAGATTAAGAATAAAGACATTAGAGTGTGTTAGCCACGACTTTGAGGCCGAAATGAGCATAATACGAAACCATAAAGTATAAGAACACAAAGCTTACCTCTGCACAGTGAAAGAGAATAAGAATACAAATCGAGCTTTCATGAAGTGGACTGTAGAAGTCGAGCTCAAACTCATTGTGGCATGAAGGAGTCAAGGAAAGAATAGAATCAGAAAACAAACTCATGTAGGTCGCGCCCTTAGGGTTTTGTTTTTTCGAAATGATGAAGTGAAAGGAGCGTCAATACTTCAAAGTCAGACTTACCCACTGGAGATTCGGTCAACTAGAGAGCGAGGGAATATTTCTGTGCACCCGAGCTCAAATCCAACACCATCATAGCAGCAAATTTCTTTCAGACAGAGTTTCCTTCTTTCCAAAGTCACGGGTGTGAAATGATGATAATTAGGGTTTGACCCTGTTTTGATCAAAGCTCTAATTCGAGCATTATGAATTTTCCAAAATTTTCATTCAAAATGCACATGTTGAATATCAAATGGTGGCCGAACCCATAATGCCTTCCTTATGATTTATTTAAACCTAAGTCTAAATCAATATTCATGTAAGGCCGAAATTCTATGTTAGGGTGATGGCTTAAGTATTTAAGACTTATTGTTTTGCCTTGGAGGTATGGGTTTATGCCTTAGGGTATTATTTTAAATGAAGAGGCAATTAGGGGAAATTTATGAATGCCTTGTGCTTAATGCCATATTTTTAGGGTTTCTCATTTTAATTGGTTTTATGAGAAATCAATGAGAAGTTTTGAGAAGAAGAGGATTATGTAATATATTTTTTATGATTTTTTGAGAAAAAATCAATTATTGTAATGGAGAAATAAGGGTGATTATTTTTTTTTGCAAAAGATTTCCAATCTTTGAGTTGCAAAAAAAGGAAAATTGTAAAAATCTGCATCTTGTAAAAGCAAAAGCATAAAAGCAATGTTTTATAAACTGCTTTATGTTTTCTTGCTATTTTTAGCAGATCTTTGACTGACTTTCCTCTTGGTCGGATTCCAGACTTATCTTGGAGAGATAAGGTGTTTGTGTGCTTTTAAAGCAAATTTAGCCTATTTTTAGAGGCTTGACAGGTTCATCATAAAAGCATTGTACTTTTTTCTGCTTTTAAGCAGTTTTTTGAGTTTGTTTGAAGCCTTTTTCCTTGAGCTTTTTTTGAGCTCGGATTAGGGTTTCCTTGGGAGTTCTTTTGATAGATTTAATCTTTCAACTCTCCATTCTCAGTAGTTCAGATCGGAGTTTCTTGCCCTTACTCATTTTGGGGAGCTTGTAAACCTTTTGATACTCAATTTGGTCAGATTGACACTCTTCCAGTTTTAATAGAGCAACAGATTTCTCCTTATTTTCTATCTCAATTTTTGTAATAGCGATCTGATATACTTTTGTTTTCCAATTGGAATCCTTTTATGTCTTGCTGTTATAGGTTGTGTTTCAGAATTACATGTTTTAGGTTGCATGTTGTATTTGTTTTCCAGATCTTCGTGCAAATCACTGATGGGATATGTGCCAATGAGATTGTGAGGATTACTACAATAGAGAAGTTGTTATGAGTGGTTAGGTCTAAATTCTTATAAGTTTGGTGGATCATCTTTTAGAAATAAGTTTTATGTTCAGTTATTCTTCATCCCTTTGCTCAGAAGCTGTTTTAGAATAGAATTCATCATTCGAAGAACCAGCTCACTCTGGAGATTCCTCTTTCGTGTAAGATCACCCACATCTGAAAGAGGTTTTCATGTTTCAGTAGTTTGTTGAATATTGCATTCAGTAGGGTGCAAAACTATTGATAACAGGTACACTGAAGAGGTGTGGAAGGTAAATTAAAAAACAAATTGGTCTAATTTTTTCTTACATTTATGGAGTACATGAGAGCAATTGGTAGGCCATTTAGATAGAGATAGAAGGAGAGATGGAAGAAGAAATATGGAGAGATAGAGATAGAGAGGCAAAGAGATATAGATATAGAGGTCTTGGAAGAGGGAGAGGGAGAGAGATAGATGTCTACAGATAGAAGGGGAGAGAGGAAGATAGAGGGAGAGATGAAGAGGGGTAAAAATAGATAGAGAGATAGAGAGAGGTAGAGGGGGAGATAAAGATAGAGAGAGCTAGGGGGGATAGAGAGGAAGAGTAGAGAGATATAGAGGAAGAGGGAGATGGAGAGATAGAGTGATAGAGAGATAGAGATATAAGAAGATATAAAGAGGGGGGAGGGAGACATAAACAAAGATATAGATAGAGAGATAGAAAAATAGAGAAGTAGAGAAACAAATAGAGATGGAGAGAGAGGGAGGGAGAGAGAAATAGGGGAGATAGAGAGAGGGAAAGATAGATATATGGTAAGATAAAGGGAGAGAGGTAGAGATAGAGAGATAGATAGGGGTAATAAGGAGGGAGGGAGGGAGGGAGAGAGAGATGGGGAGAGATGAAGAGGGGGAGATAGAGAGAGGGAGAAAGATAAAGGGAGAGAGATAGGTAGAGAGAAAGAGAGATGGAGTGAATAAGAGAACTATATAGCTTAATATTAGATAGAGAGGGAGAG
>VDFB02105785.1:242879130-243127209 GCA_007258455.2 Sequoia sempervirens | reverse complement strand
AAACTCCAAAAATTTAAAATAATACTCTCAAAACTTCTGCAAATGAAAGTTAACACATGATATAAGATATTTCCACAGTTTGCAAGTCAAAACACCCCTGTACGATAGCTTACAAGTCTGCCAAGAATGGAAAAGTATAGAAAATCTGATAAAAAGCAATGCTAATCAACTTTTATTGCTTCAAATCTTCAAGATCCCCCTCTCATTGAGTCTTTAAAATATATTTATAATGTTTCTAGTTCAAACTAAACTCTCCCAATAGATCTAACTACCTTTTGAACTCCTTAACCGTTTGATCCCTTAAGAGTCCAAAGTGCAAAATGGTTGCAAACTTCAGCATGATGTTACTTGGATACTGTGATGCTTAGAAACTTCTTGTATGATCCTATAGGATCGTGTTGGATGCCTCTACAAAACCATCTCTTTTTTTTGGCTATCTCAGAGTGGTTTTCTCGTGGCAACGGATTTTCACTTGATGAAAAAAGTGTCAAATGCAAGCAGTGCAAAGTTGCAAAGTGGTGCAAATTTCATTCTGCAACTCGTGTAACCAAATGAACTATTCCAATGCATCTGAATAGACATTTTTACACTAGGCATGGTCCTCTTTCACACCCAAACACATGGAATCGCTCTAAGCTACGTTTAACTGGATCGATTGCTTCAGAGTCCAAAGTGTCAAATGGCTACAAACTTCAACATGTTGTTACCCGGATACCGTGATGCTTAGAAACTTCCCATTTGATCCTACACGATCAGGTTAGGTGTCTCTATAAAAACCTCTCTCAATTTCAACTATCTCAGAGTGGTTTTCCCGTGGCGGAAAATTTTCACTTGATGGAAAAAGTGTCAAATGCAAGCAATGCAAAGTTGCAAAGTGGTGCAACTTTCGTTCAGCAACTCGTGTGACCAAACAGACTGTTCCAACGTGTCTAAATAGGTATTTTTATGCTAGGTATGGTCCTCTTTCACACCCAAACATGCAAAATCACTTCGAGCTACGTTCAACTAGATCAATTCCTTAAGTGTCCAAAGTGTAAAATGGCTACAAACTCTAGCATGTTGTTACTCGGGTACCATGATGCTTAGAAAATTCTCGTTTGATCCTATAATATTTTTTTGGGCCCCCCTACAAAATTCTCTCTCAGTTTTGGCTATCTCAGAGTGGTTTGCCCATGGTGGCAGATTTTCACTTGATAGAAAAAGTGTCAAATGCAAGTGGTGCAAATTTTGTTCTGCAACTCGTGTGACCAAATGGACTATCCCAATGCATCCAAATAGGTATGTTTACGCTAGGCATGTTCCTCTTTCACACCCAAACATGCGAAATCATTCTGAGCTACATTCAACCGGATCAATCCCTTAAGAGTCCAAAGTGCAAAATAGCTGCAAACTTTAGCATGTTGTTACTCAAATACTGTGATTCTTAGAAACTTCTCATATAATCCTATAGGATTGTGTTGGGCCCCTCTACAAAAACCTCTCTCAATTTTGGCTATCTCATAATGGTGTTCCTGTGGCGGCAGATTTTTACTTGATGAAAAAAGTATCAAATGCAAGCAGTGCAAAGTTGCAAAGTGGTGCAACTTTCATTCTGCAACTCGTTTGACCAAACAGACTGTTCCAACACATTTAAATAGGTATAATTACACTAGGAATTTTCCTCTTTCACACCCAAACACACGGAATCACTCCAAGCTACGTTCAACCATATTGATTTCTTAAGAGTCCAAAGTGTGAAATGGCTACAAATTTTAGTATATTGTTACTCAGATACCGTGATTCTTAGCAACTTCTCATCCAATCCTATAGGATCATGTTGGGCCCCTCTACAAAAACCTCTCTTGATTTTGGCTATCTCAAAGTGGTTTTCTTGTGGCGATGTATTTTCACTTGATGGAAAAAGTGTCAAATGCAAGCAGTGCAAAGTTGCAAAGTGGTACAACTTTCGTTCTGCAACTCTTGTGACCAAAAAAACTATTCCAACACATCTGAATGGGTATTTTTACACTAGGAAATTTACTCTTTCACACCCAAACATGCGGAATTGCTCTGAGCTACATTCAACCGGACAGATCCCTTAAGGGTCCAAAGTGCAAAAGGGAAGCAAACTTCAACATGTTGTTGCTTGGATACCATAATGATTAGAAACTTCTTATCTAATCTTACAAGATCACATTGGTCCCCTCTATAAAAACCTCTCTCAGTTTTGGCTATCTCGAAGTGGTTTTCCCATCGCGGCAAATTTTCCCTTGATGGAAAAAGTGTCAAATGCAAGCAGTGCAAAGTTGCAAAGTGGTGCAACTTTCGTTCTGTAACTTGTGTGACCAAACAGACTATTCCAATGAATCTAAATAGGTATGTTTATGCTAGGCATGGTCCTCTTTCACATCCAAACATGTAGAATTGCTTCGAGCTACGTTCAATCGGACTGATCCCTTAAGGGTCCAAAGTGCAAAAGGGAAGCAAACTTTGACAGGCTATTAATCAAAAATCATGACACTTCTGAAATCTTCGTCTAAACCTACAAGATCACGTTGGGGCCCTCTACAATAACCTCTCTCATTTTTTTTATTTCGGAGTCATTTTACTATGGTGTCCAGTTTTCACTTGATGGAAAAAGTGTCAAATTGAAGTAGTGTAAAGTTTCAAAGTGGTGCAACTTTCATTTTGCTATTTTTGTGACCAAACTAACTACTCCAATGCATCGCAATAGGTATTTTTATGATAGGAATGGTCCTCTTTCACACCCAAACACACAGAATTGATCTGAGCTACGTTCAACCGGCTTGATCCCTTATGAAGGCATGCAAAACAATGGAAAAGAGAAACATATACACGACCGTCGAGAAGTCTAAGTATTCCACATAAAAGTGTATGATCATTGGTGCAGAGCACCTTGTTCCTCCATTTGATGAATAAGGTCTATTTCAGTGGTTTTAGTTATTATAATGTCAAATAAGGCTATGATAGGCCATTTTGTAATTTTGCTTTTAGTTCTGAGTCAATGTGGGGTCATTTGAGTCAATTATGTAAGTATGAATAAGAAAATAGCATTGGTAAAGGCAATGGAAGAGATTACTAATGATGCCCCTATTCAAAATTCAAAATTTAGGCCTTAAAAGCAAGGCTAGATGAGGTGAAAAGAAGAAATTGCTTGAGAATAAGTTAGAATAGGTTGGAAATAGGGTGAGGTTGTGGAGTTTGATGTGTTCAAATAGTCTGCAAGGATAAGGGAGGTCAAAAGTATGTTATGGCATGATTCCCTAATTGGGAATAGAGGGGTTTTGAATGAAAAAGATAGGTTTGAGGGAGTAAAAGTGGGTAAAGTCAATAGGTAGCATAATTTGGTAAATGTTTCCCAATGGTGTTTTCCAATTGGAGGAGTGATTGAGAGCATGTTGCTTTGTTAAATAGACCTATTCGAGGGCCTAGGATAGCGTTGAGTCCATTTCTTATTTGTATTATAAATTATAACTCTTTTTCTCCTGAGTCCATTTCTTATACAAGAAATAATATTGCAAAAAGTTGACATATAAATCTTTCAACGTGTTTATATGGTGACACATCAAGAACATAACAATTCATTTTGTACTATTAGGATTATGCTATGAAAATGTTTAAATACTATTGAAGATAAATGCTTGTATGATAATGTGTCAAGAAGTTAACTACTTCATCTACTTTGAATATTATGTTTTGCAAGTGTTGTGAAGATTATGTATTCTTTGCTTAATTCAGTTGTTCCAATCAAAGGATTAAATATATTGGAATCTTTTTATGAATCATTTCATGGAATACCAATTGAAAAAAAAAATCTTTTAGATAAAGTTGTATAGCATCAATCAATTAATATTCAAGACAAACCATGAAGGACAACAATGATCAATGTTAGGGCTAACCAATTAATAAGTATACACCTAAATAACTCAAACACGTACATGTGAATAAGGGGCCACAAGTACTCACACGCCCATGCTTAGGCATGCTCAAGCCCTGTATAAACCATCCAAATAGAAATTAAACTATGAATCAATAATGGTTTTATTTTTCACTAACTAACATCTATAACAACAGATTTAAATTGAAATTTACTAATTTTCCTCATACCTCCCTTTCCAGAGCCATCGAGGATTGTGTAGCAGATGAAACACTAATCTCCATTTCCCTCATCACATTCAGGGTGTTTCGGCTTGCAACAACTGAAAATAAAACAAAAAATAATTCAATCACAAAAACTACAATACTAATCCATGTCATGACTTATAATGTATGAGATAATGAACAAAATTTGGAGTACTTATTAAACTATATATTTTTTATTCTCATGCTCTCTATTTTCCCTATCCATATCTTATTTGAAAGGACATGTTTTTAGGATTTTACCAATAGCAGCAAGTCAAATTATTTCATAAACATGTGTGATAATTGTGGTGGCATAGAGAAGGCAATGAACTATTTGAAAAAATGCCTCAAAGAAATGGGGTCTCATGGTGATGGAATTCCATTAAAAACAAATGAACGTCATGGAATTTTGTCACCATAAGACCGCATTTCTTTCACGAATTTTTTCAAAAAGTTCATTGCCTTCTCTATGGTATTATTGCTTACTATTATGCTTTGATAGATATTTTCCAAGCATCCATAGTTTGTTGGAAAGCACCTATTTTAGGCTTTTAGCCATAGCTGCAAGGAAGTGAGTAGTTTGATAAAATGCTTTGGTACACATGTATGGAAAATGTGGTATCATAGAAAAGGTGGTGAGTTTGAAGAAATTCCTTGAAGAAATGTGGTCTCATGGTGAAGTAATTGCATCACTGCTTATGTTGACTTTCTAAACAACTATATTGTAGTTGAAATTTTTTCATCTATCAACATCTAGTTATTAGTTATGGAATGTGAAGTAATTCTTTGAGTTTGAATGATGTGCAATGCAATGTAATCAATGATATGAATATAAACTACACAAATCTATTAAGTACAATTCATTAGTTAAACTCTTTATTCTATTACCTGCATGTATTTTTGAGTAAATCCATTGGCACTGGGAGGTGTTCCTTGGAAACCTCCAATATTAGCCTATTCAACTTCCAAAATCACATATTAAAATACCATTCATTAAACAATGTTATTAATATGTAATAAATTTATAATTGTTTACTAGTTACATACCCCATCGATAGGTGTACTACAAAAATAAGTAGGTGGAGGGTCGGTGTATCCAGTCTCAACACTGTGACCCTACAATTTTATTAAAATCATAAAACTAAACTAGTTAATCTTGCATTTCAAAATCAAAATTTAATAAATTAAATTCAATGAACATACTAACTTTTACCTAACTATCAATTCCATACACCTCATGCAAAATTTCAAATTCCCTCTCCATCTCCATAGCTATAGATGGATCCTATGTAGCAGCCTCCTAAGTGTCAGTGGGGTCATATGAACAAGTCACCCCACAAGATTGACACACATGGGTTTGAAGGCCACCACTTGAAGACACCCTTGGATGGTGATGTAGAATAGGGATAGTATGATGGATGGCACTCTGGTTCAAAGTGTTGATCATCTACAATGTCACTACGTCGACACTCTCCTTCACGATAGAAGACATAACAACGTGCTCACGAGGTGGCCTAACAAGATCAATCAGGTCTATCCTGAGCCAATCCCCAAACTCTCCCCTGGAAGACCCCCATATCAAAATAATTTGGGATTTTGTTCAATATAAACTCACTATATAGTTTCTTGAGGAAATATTATGGGACTTCACAATTGTTGCACAGTGGGTAATCAAAGACCATGTACCACCTATCATAAAAATAGTTGCTAATCTATTAGTGGTGGCACCAATGAATAGGAAACCTCTTTGCATTGAGTGTAAGATTTTGATTTGTGTGTGGGTTAGTGAATAATGAGCACAAATCAACTTTTTTCATTTTTAAATCCTTCACATCTTTATATGATAGTTTATCCACATAATAAGCCCTAGCCACCTACCTCCTATCTTGCCATCCAGTTATTTTTTTGCTAATTGAATCTACATTTTTTAACATATCTTTCAATGAACTTCCTAGGGTCATTCTTTCTACTGTTGAGCCATGTGGATCACTCAACCTACTAATTAAATCCTCAATTTTCTTTTTTTTGTTCTCAATTTCACTCATCAAATCGTTTTGAGCGCCAAGAGGGTGTTGAGTGATTGGTGGAGGAGGTTGTTGTTGTGTTTGACTTTTTTCTTGAGGATTTTGGTCTTGAGGATTTGGTTAATCTTCTTGTTGAGGATTTTGAGGGTTTTCAAGTTGATTTACATTTCCTACAAATTCAAAAATATATATCTCAAATACAACTTAAAACTAACAAATTCAAAACAAAAAGAAAACAATCCTTACCTCTCACACCACCTCCTCATCATGGCACCATCCTTGTGAAGAAATAGCAACCCTTGGTGAATATTTTTGCATAATTCCTCCTCCTACAACACGAGCACAAAAAATGGGGGTTTTGGCCACAGGCACAACAAAAAAATAGTCAAAATGTAAAATGAATGACTTTCACTTTTTTTCCTTTTAGCATGTCATAACGTGAGCACATTATAATGTTCTCATGTTAGGGGCTCATTGTGTCGAGCCTTTGGCTCGACACACCAAGCTATAATGCAAGTGTGTTATAACGTGCTCGCATTATGACTTTTCAAAAAAAAGAATTGAAAGTGGCCACAAATCGGCTACCCATCTCCATGCACCCGCCCATTTTTTGGAATTGTTCATAGGTCATGGAATTGTTTCTTGGAGGTTGTTGGTGCAAGGTGGTGCTCTCTAGGTTTAAATTGGGGTTTTCTTTCCTAGATGTGTTTTGGGATGGTCTTCTATTACTATAATTCTTTTTCTCAGTAGTTATTTTGTAACCAATTCCTTGCTCCAATCAAAATCTTGGTTGTTAATGGTCCTACTCTGTCTCACTTCTCATGAGTCTTGCTTCTAGAGGTCTCTCTTTTTGGGAGAATCCTATCATCTACCTTTATGGCTAATTGGCCCTTCCAATTTTATCATAATCAAAACATTTCATGCACAAAAAGGTGTTCTTGTTTTTCTCACTAAAATATAGCATAGTGTTTGGTGTATGCCCCTCTATTTTTTGTTGCATTTAGTATTTTTAAAAATTGATTGGTAGAAATATATTTGAGAGTGATTAATATAAGTCATATATTTTTTGTAATTTTTTTGAATTTTCTTTTGCGATTTTTCACAATTGATGCATCTAGAAAACTTCATCATTGAGCACACTTATCACATAACTTGCAGAAAAATAATTGAAAAATATATTAAAAAATCAATGTGTAAAGAATGAAGTGTAGAACATGATGATCAAGGTCATTGATGTCACAACTTGCATCATTTAGTCATTTAATTATTGAACAAGGTGTTTCTCAGAGCTATATGCGATAAGGATGTTTGTCATGGATTTTTGGAGAGTTTTGCACTATAAACAATGACTTCAAGTTTCGTTTTAACTCCTTCAGGAGCTCTCAGGAGTTGAACTTCAGCAACTAATTCCTAAGGATTCATTCTATCTCATTTCCTAATTTAAAGTTATGTTGAATTATTTTTTACTTTGCTTGACTTGATTGAGACTGATTCATGGAAAAGAATAAAATTAACTTAATTCTTAATCTAGAATTCAAAATCTAATTTTAATTCTAATTTACTTCAAAAGAAATCTATTTTTAGATTTGTTGGAAAAATAAATGCAAAAAATATAAAACAGAAATAAATTGCAAAGAAATAATTATTAATGTAGAAAACATGAATACTAATTTTCATGAATAAATTCCAAACAAGTTTCAGTTTTATCTTTCCATAAGTTTTCATCATTACTTCCATTAACCTGATAGATAATTATCAAACTTAATTTGTACCAACAACATCTAAATCTTGATTAACCCAATGAACTTTATAATAAATCTAATAAACCATTCTAGCTATGATGATTTTAGCTTAAAAGCGATTAAACTTGTTGAAAATGATTCAAACAAAATTAACATTCCAGATTCAATATCCTAACATTCTAGATTCAATATCCATTGAATAGAAATAAAATAAACTCAAATAAATACCACACAAGGTCACTTCCATTGGTTGAGCAGGCCCTACTCTTCCTCCGGTGAGACCCCTAACATAATGATTCAAGTTAACTTATTTTTTCATTCAAATTCACCATAACAGGGATGCAAAATAGAGTAGTGCAGTAGGTAAATTACAAATTCTAATGGAAAATTATCTAACTCCCATTCTAAAACCTAAAAAAGGATATTTATAACTATATCCTTACTGAATTCAAAACATGGCATTAACCACCAAGATACAAGGCATCTAAAATAAAGACTAAGATAGAACTAAAAATAGACAAAAGGAAAATTCCAGATCAATGCTAGTATGAGAAGTTCCTAAACCGACTAAGAGGAGTTGAATTGAAACTTTAGTGATTCATCATATAGCTAGAGCGATCAGTGGCATGATTGGCTTCATGTGGTTAAGCAAGGAGTTTTACTTTATCTTTGAACTAATTCATCAATCATTAGTCTTAAATACCCTGAATAAGATCTTCAAAAATAGGATACTATTGTGCATGTTTTGCACACCCACCCTGCCTAAGGAAAGGACCCCCTCTTTTTGCTCCTGATGGGTCATTTTCACTTCTAGCGAGCCCTTTTGCACTTTTCTCACTCTGTGCACCTTCGCTTCTTAGGCCAAGTCGGTCACGAGCCATAAAATGATTAATTTTTCATTGACCAAGTTTTCCTACCTGAATTTCACTAAGTCATTTGCTAATGTAGGATGGACCTCGTGGGTTTCCGTTTGTCATTCACCATTGCGCTCTATTGTTCACCTGCAACTGAGTTCCCGCGTCTTCTCGAGGTGTAGAGCCTGCACCTATCTTTGCCACTACGTATGTCAACCTTCATGGATCCACAATTGCAGGTCGCCTCATGCAAATCTTCATTCCTGTCTCACCACTTTTGCAGCAACTGATCCCTGACGTCCGCCCACTTGGTGGGACCCACACTTGGTATCGTCATCCCATCACCTAGAAAAAAATTAATCATGGCATCCCACCCTCTTTCATCATTAGCCCACATTGAACGATCATACATTTCCCCTGCAACGAAGAAAGGTTAAATACATTGCAAAGTTTATTCAAGATAAGCTCAGTATTTTTAGCAGTTATTGAAGAATCTGTAGGACAAAGAAGCTGAGTAAGAGCTCGTGACAACTTTAAGTTATTCCTTCTATAGCCCCACAAAATTTCCCTTTTAGTGTTTCAAGTGATTATATTTAAAAGGTTGTCAGTGGCCATCACTCATGCAGAACCCACATTGCAGGTCTCTCCTCGTCCTTCACCGTTCTCTTGGCGACAACCCTCAAGCAACATCCCGCATTCTCTAGCCTACATCAGACACCATCCATTCGGACCCCGCTACCCATATGGGAATTTCGTTGAGCATAACAACCTTAGTCTTTAGTAGGCCTTGGCCCACACCTTCTGCATTTCAACACCCTATCACATCACAGCTTCCACACTCTATTATTTAATGTCACAATAATGATTTCAAGGGTAGCACCAAAATGCAATCACCATGATCATTCATTGAATTCAAGATCATGCATTAATTCCAAGAAGAAAGGTGTGAGAAGGATAAAACTTCCATTATAAAAAGGATGGAGCAATGCTAATCTTTATGATAATATGTCTAACTTATATGACTGTGCGAATGAAGATATGTCAATGATCGAAAGTGTCCATAACTAAAATCCTTCTATGCTAATTAAATTGATACACTCTTAATACACCATCTTAGGTTGGAAGATGATATTATCTTGGGAAACAAAGTCCTTTCATGAAGGTTGACTTGTAGATACAAATTTTCCCCACATCCTTTTCCTTTGCGGGTTCCAACTGCGGGTTTTTTGTGATTGAAGGTCATTTATGAACAACTTTTCTATGACCGCAGCTCACACTCACCCTTTCATTGGCATTTTCCTTTATGGGGCTTGCAGCCTTCATGGACATCCCTTTCATAGGAACTCCCCTCTTCGATTCTCGTGTGTGCCTTTGCCACCACATCGTCACACGTATTATATTCCACATTGTTAAAGCATCACCTTTGTAGATATAAAATGCTCATCGATGCTAAGTCCCTCAACAATGCTTTCATAATTTACTAAACTAAGGTGTTTTGGGACTAAGAATAGCCACCACCATTATGGTTAAGCAATATATATGCTCTAATGGTGAGAGAGCCTATTGTAAGAAAGGGTAGAATGTTAACAAATGGCGAAATTTGTGTCGAGGATATAGATACTCCATTATTCACATCTACCCCACCAAAACAAATGCATCCAAGCTTAAAGGATTATTAAAGTTGGTATTGGAAAAATAGTTGTGGCTTGAGAGTAAATAACAGTGTTGGCAAGCCCTTTTAATAAGCCATTCTTTTTAAATAATTGGCCATTGATTGGAGGCATCACCTTTTGAATTATTAGATTTATTCTCATGAAAGATTCATATAGGAGGCCCTACATTGAGGTATGCGCAAATGATCAACACCATGAGTAGAATATCAAACACTCATAGATTGGTGAAGTATATTTTGCAGGGAACATAACATAGGCTTCCCTCAGCCCACTGTCATTGATCACGATGGCTATCGCATCCTGTCTCCCCACACTTCATTGCACTCGGCTTTCTCTCATTCGGGTCATGCATCTCGCGGCACCATCATTGCCTCTATTGTTGTTCGTGTCCTATCCATCTTATCTTCCTACCAATCACTACCTATGGTAGCCACATTTGCAAGATCTACAACTTCATTTGATAGAGAAACTGCCTAAGAGATGGCAGGTAGCCAACAATAAGTAATAAAATCATGAACAAAAAGTGAAGGATGTCAAACACAAGACATACAGTGATAGCTCGCACCATACGAAAGGGGAAAAGTGAGTAAGAGGAGTGAACCATGCCCTCTCATAGGAATATAATCATCTACCCGATCAATTGCATGTTGGAAAGTTGTCCATATAATTTCTATGAATTTATCACAGGCATCTCATAAGCATCTAGTCTAGAGCGACTGGTTCTATCAATGGTTTGGTGTAAGACACCTTTAGATCATCAAGGTAGCTAAAGGGTCATCGACCATTAAAGAAATGGTCTAAGAATGTAGGCCACAACAGGAATCTAATAACCAGCCCAAGAAGAAAATAAATAGTGCTAGTAGAACAACATTGTGTGCTAGCCCGAAGGTCTTTGGATTTCAATGGATGTCTCACATTCTTGGCATCTCAAGGAGAAACACAATTTGAGAGGGTATTTCTTAAGCGGGCTCAGATTAGATGTAACTTAATACACGAATGCCACATTGATCATCCACATATATGCAATTTAGAATGAAGAACACAGGATGAAATGACTAACAACATCAACACTTCTCATTGACATTATCTTTTGAGTTATCAAATTGAACTGCGGGTGTTGATATGCGGGTTTCACCTTGTTAGGGGATGCCATCTGAATCAATGGATTCAATGTGACGTCCTTCTACACACTTACTCCCACGAAATTCTCATATGCGCAACCTGCCATGGTCATTGTTGGGTTCTCTTCAAGGTGGCTTCATATGTTACAAGCCTCAACCCCTTCAACGTTGTTTGCCTTCACAAAGGTCACAATGGCATTCTGACATCAGTCTCCCACCCATCCTCACTCATGTTCTTGCAACGACATTCTTTGTTATGGGACCAACACCCCTTGCAACTACCTCATGCACTTGTGATGGCATCCTCCAACATCACCCCACCCTCATAATTCTATGGATGGTCTTAGTTTAGATGAGATCCACCCAACTGTTCCTAAGTGGTACAATCATAGAGAAGGGGTCCTCGTGCTGTCAACAATGAAGTGGTGGGGTGGCGAGAGTGTTAAAGAGTGTCATGACCAGTTAGGCAGGTGGAAATAATATATCGATGAAGATAACAGAGTTGGGAGAGCCACTTTGTTCGACAAAGAAGCCAGCTAAAGCAAATGAGTGCCCAATGCTTCCCAAGGCTATGCATGCGATAAATGGTGAATAAAAGAAAAAAAAAATCATATTTGAATAGGGAGTCCTCTATGGAAAATTGATGAGTGATTAAGTGTGCACTTAGAATGCCCCATAGGCCTCATTATGGAATTATTTGAGGTTTTGGGTTGTTATTATTATGGGTAGACATTCGTACATTCATATGCATATAGGGGGAATGCAATTTCAAAGGATTCCCTTTACGTTAATATACACAGGATTATTATGGAAGTGGAGCCATGGTATTTAAAGATGATCATTTCATTGGAAAAGGGGTGATGTTGAGGAAAGCTTTAATCCTTTTATTTTATTCCATAAATTATTTTAAGTACCAATGTCTCTATATCTATAAATCTATCAGGGATTTATTATCATAGAGATATCGTAAATTCACCCATGATGGTAAATGCTTTAATGTTAAATGATGGGCTCTTGGGATATGTTGATGGAATAAAATTTACAATTAAGAGCCATGATCTAAACTCATTTAAGGAGATATTTGTTAGTCCTCTTTAATTACTTGTTATTTTGCAGATATGAAAGGGGGGATTTGAGACTTCAAATGAACCTGTTGCAGCCATGGAATCAAGCATAGGGGAAAAATTTCCCTCGATAGTGCAAGTGATAGAATTAAGGGGAGGACTATTGTTCCATAGAAACAAAGTCTAAAATTTGAGGGAAATAATTTTGTACTATTAATATGTGTGCAATGGATTATGAGAGCCTAATGAAATTAAGAGGGAATGATCCTAATCCTGAATTGTTGTGATTCGTAGTATGACCCTATTATCCAAGTTGTGACTAGGCCATCTAATTTCTCTTCTTAGGTATTACTATCACTAGTTGTCGGATGCTTAGAGGATATGCAGTGACAAGGCTAATTAAATTGTAACTAAGCAACCATTTGGAATAAGTGTTATATGGTCACATGGGTACCAAATAGTCATATTCAAATTTTATATCATTATTTACATGATCTTGATTTAATCTACTGTTTTGTGTGGGGCTTTGTTTATGAAGATCATTGAAGGAGCCTACTATAGGAGGAGATTGCACATGATGGGTCTATCCATGAGTCTACTTCTACATATCCATCCATGAGAATGTACCAGGGCTAATGAGGATTTCCAACTAAAGAATGTTTACAAAAAGAACGGTTAATATGACAGATCGACTAACAAACAAGTGGTTGCATGATGAGGAAATTCAATTTTAAGATAACAAGTGGATTTTTACTAGTGTCAAGAAAGGGAGGTTGTTTATTCCTTTTCAAATGATCATGATCTATCAAGGTTGTCGCTCACATTGGGTGGGCAGTCAATCTGTTTCACAATGAAAAAAATCTACAAACAAGGCTCGTTTGATTCACTAAAGGATGTTGTGAACACATCAAGTAGAGGGAAGCCTTTAAATAGTTTGAGCTATAGCAAAGGGTAGTCAACTAAATCCCAAAATTGCTACAATGACAAGGCACTAAAAGACAAAATAACAAAAATAACAAAACTATATTTTAAATTGCCATATAATGGGGGGTAGGTGAAACCCTAATGTAAGAAAATTTGAGCCACTCATTATGAATTAATCCTAGCCATTTATTTGGGCTTTGGAAAACTATAAATAGTGGATTGCCCCTCATTTATAAATGGTTGGAGAATTTGTGTAAAGGGCATTTTGCAACAATAGAGAGAGGCATTGCATGATTTTATGGATGTTTCTTTTGATTTTGTTCATTATGCATGCATGGTTCAGCTTCCAAGTTAGTTTCAGGTGTTAGTTTCTTTAATGGCTTTGATAATGGTGTTTTCTATTATGGTATTTGATGAATTTCCAACCCATAATTTTGACACTTGTTGATGACAAGTTGTTGTGCAAAGTTAGCCTCGGCTTCCTTATTTCATTGTTGCAACTTAGTTCAATTGTATGTTCATGAAGTGCATGTATAGTCCAAAAATCTATAGACCTTAGGAGATTGCACTAGTTTTGTGTAGCTATAAGTTCCTCTTGGTCAAGCAAAACTTATTTTAAGAAGTTTGTCTACTATAGCAGCCTCCATTGTTACTATTCATTCATAGCCTAGATTTAGAACTTCTCTTACCATTTCCTCTTTTGCTATTTATTTTAGTCCTTTATTAGAGTAGGATCTCAAGCATCACCATGAAGCTAAATTAGATGAACTTGGTGGGTTTTAGCTTGCTATTTTGAGTGGGCAGCCAATGGTCATTCACTTCTAGCACTTTGAAACTCCATTTGTAGACCCAACTTCCTAGGCTTTGTAAACCATAAAGTTTGACCATGTGATCACCAACAAAACACATCAACCAACTGAGATATTCCAAGAATTGTCATGACCTGACACCTAAGAAACCTTGGGGTAGTGATTTGTAACCTATTTGCAAATTTCTACCTTTCAAGAGAGGTAGTGCACATGTGTGTTGCCTGTTTTGAGAAGGTACAAAAACACCCATCAACAGATAACAATTATGACAGTAAAAGATTCAAACTACATAATTAATTCATCATTATTACCAAAAAAGCAACACATTCAATGAAAATCATTACCTCTAATATATTTACTAATTTAGCCAAACATAAAGTAAAACAAGTAAATATATCAGAATATAATCTACCACTAGTCATGTTAATTAATAATATAGCCAAGTCTTTTAAACCATAAAATTACTATTAAAAGTATTTCGAAGGCACTCATCATTTTCTCCCCCACCTATTGGGAACCATGTCCTCATGGTGCTTTATCAATTATTATACTGGTTTCCTTTTTTCTATTCACTGCTTCCATCCATATTGCACAATTGAACACTCCTTGTATTGTGCTGGAAGTTTGGTTTTGAGTGCAAATCCATTGTTCTCCTTTAGTTTCTCATACCAAGATCTAAAGACTTTTGCTGGAATATTGTTAGATGCATTGAGCTTTGGAGTAGGCATTATGATGATTGACATCTTGAACCGCATACCAACCCAAAATTCTTGTTGCTGCTCTATCAAAGAGATTGTGTGCCTTACTCTTGTTAAGCTCCATCTGATGTTATTTGGACTTATATGTTCTCTCCTTCTTAATGATTCAAGGATGGTTTAATATCTTTCCATACATGCATTTAGTGCCAATGGAGGAAGAGTTCCCTCAATATTTTGGAAAGTTGATATACTATTCAACAAATTGGAAATGTAGATAGGGCTGATATTGTTTTTCCTTAATGTTGATCTAACCATTGTAATAGACCGCTTTGCATGAGGCATTTCTGGTCTCATTGGCGATCCATACCTCTTTTATGCTTATTTTTATTTTTCAATTCTCTTTGACCATTCAACTTGATTTTGCATCAAAGAGACAAAGGACATGATTTGGAATTATCTAACATAAGAATTTAATAAAGAATCATCATTATCCCCCATCAAAAACCCATGCTGGAAGAATTCAAACATTTGGTTATGAATTTCAAGATGGCTATGGAAGTAGTCCTACAGAAAATCCTTGTCACTATTCTAATCAATGTTTTTTCTTAAAACCAATTGATTTAGCTTCCACTGCATAAATTTCTCTCTTAGAAATAATGCATACATCTTTGATGGCTTCCTCATTGACAAAATTGCTGAGGATATCTCAATTACTTGTTCAAATCTTCTTTTTGCTTCATCTCTTTCTTCCTCCAATTGTTGTACTTTCCTTTTTAACTAGTCATTTTCATGTTTCAATTTTAGTGTTGTCAAAGAAAGATATCCTAGTTGAGTTCTCCATGGAACATCTAATGGAATAACTAGTGGAATAGGAGGTAGAGAGATAATTTGGTGGATCCGAGGAAGTAGAAGCCTCTTGAGAATAAAACCTGATGGATTGGTGTTTTAATTGTTCTTCCTTCAACTGTAACTCCTCTTTTAATTACATTATTTCCTCTGCACTCACCAATCCTTGTGCACTAGCCTGTTGTAAAGATTCCTTAGTGTTATTTAATTTTTCTTTAAATCTTGCTTCCTTTTGTTCAATTTCTTTTTCCATTTCTTGAGTTCTATTGAGAGATTGTTGTAATTCCTCCTCTTTTCTTTTCAACTTTTCCTCAAGAAATTGCATATTCTTTCTTTGTTGCTCTAACTCACCTTCAATCCTTGAAATTTTCATTGTCCTCAAAAATTCGTCTTGTTCTATTTCTTCATTCTATATGTCATGAAATTCTTCCTCTTCAATTAGCGGCTCTTTTCCTTTTCTTCTCTCAATAGTTAGGGAAGGCGAAGGGGATCTTTCAACCTCTTCATCTTGAAATTCTTTTGAGGCTTCCCTTTCTTTCGACTATGCATTAAACTCTTCAATAGAGTCATGGACCTTAGTTATAGGGGTTCTTTTAGGAGATAGTATTGGGCCTTCAAGAGGACTATGACGTTGTTGAGGGGATTGCATTGGCATTTGGATTTCTTCATGGACTTGAAAAGTCTCTTTATGGGTTTCAGAGAAAGGGGTTTTAGATACGGGGGTTTCCTCAGGAGTCGACACAATAGTTTCAACTGTACTAGGGCTCTCTTCAATCAACTCTTGTTTTCTCTTTTTGGAAGCACTATGAGTCACTCTAATGGATTCCTATAGCTTTCTTTTGTCCTTTTTATGGTCTTCTTTAGAAGATTCTCCCTTTTCTAATTTTGCTCTTTTTGCTACGAGACCCTTTCTGGGTTTCCATTTTTGTTTTTCAATAGGTGCAAACAAAAATTCAAGCCAAACTTGTTTCCCAGATTCTTTCTTCAAGAAATTATGTTTAATTATCAAATGAATTAAACCATGATATTTTATGGACGACTCTCCCCTAGATTTTACCTAGGAAATCATTGAAGCAATTTGTGAAAACAAAAATGCTAGTAAATTGATTCTAGTGGAAGGTTTTGTGTTTTCATACCTAAAATGTATCAACATTTGCATTCTTGGACCTAATATAGTGTCGTATTGTCCCTCACATGTGAATAATTTCATTACCTACATTACGGCAGCTCTCCAAGGCTCGTCCAAGTTGTTACAAGCAACTCCCCGTTGATCTCCTTTATGCAAAAGAATCTTAGGCTTCTTTTCCAATTCTTGATGAAATACTGACACTAACTCATCAAATTTTACCAAGCCATTATTAATTGGCTTCCCTTCAGGAGAATACCTGAAATTTCACTTATGATTTCAAGAGTAAGTTCAATGATATCATCTCTAACTCTTGTGACATTCACATGGAAATTCCTTCTGAATTCTTCCACAATTTCCTATTGAAAGCCTTCATACTTCATAATGAAATACAACCATCTTGCTTCTCTCAGCAACCTCATAGTCTCATAATCAAGAGTAAAATTCTCTGGTTCCACATTCCTTTTGTTTCCCATAGTTTTTTGTCAATAATGGTAGACTCAACAATGGTGGATTGAGTTGTTAAATAATTTCCAAAATGATCTTTTCTTGTTTGTGAATGATTTTTTTTCAAAAATGACACAATGTGTCATTATTTCTTTGCATTTAATTCCTTTACTACTCTTGACGGCTCGCACACTACAATTTTGCAGTTACAATTCAATTTGCAAAGTTAGCAGTGCCCCTAACACATACCATTTTAATTTTGAAAGGATTTCAAATGAAAAGATAGGAAAATCTCAACATGACCCATAATAATTACGGACATCATTTGAATGTCACATCACACTTACTTTAAATTCTCTATTACTTTTTGAAATGATTAAAACATATTTATTATAACTATTAATAACAATATGGCAGAGGTTTCTAAGCTCATAAATATTTACCTTCTTTACATTATTTTTAAATACTTTAGAAAATAATATTTTGAGAATAATATTTGCATTAAATGCACACCTTTATTTATTGCAAGCCTTCGATATTTTTAGGAGCCTTCAAGAGTCCTTGGGAGTTGAGGCTTCTTCAGGAGCTTTCAAGAGTCTTTAGGAGCCATAAGCCATCAAGAGTCTTCAGATTCTTTAGGAGCTTTCAAGAGCTCAAGATTCTTTAGGAGCTTTTAGGACCTACTCAAAGTTAACCTAGATAGACTGCCATTATTGGTTTTCAGTCATTTTCTCAATTTTTTTCGAGAGAAAATCGCCATTTGTTGGTTTTCAATTTACTTTTTTTTCCCAAGGTAAACTACCATTTACTTGTTTTCAATTTACCTTGTTTATTCATGCCTTCTTCAAAGGTTCAAAGATCTTCTCTCATGGAATAAATATCTTCCATGAGAAAATGTTCAATTCTATGTTGCAGATCTGATAAAAATTCCTCCTTTGTTGTTGGCTTATGATATATTTTCAATTGAACACCATTAACTAGCATAACTCTCTTTTGTCCATAATTGGTACTAATTGAACAACTTCATCTTCAAATACTTGATCTATCTCATAGGGTCCTAACCATCATGTATGGAATTTCCCATTAAATTCTTCAAATCTCAAGTCAAATAATAATGCCCAATCTCCTTCCTTGAACTATCTGGTCACAATATGCTTATCATTTCATTCTTTCCTTCACTTATGGAACACCTCTATGTGCTAAAGAGCTTCCATTCTCATCTCATCTGGTCTTTTTAGCTATAAAATCCCACTTTTCTCTAACTCAAGCAAATCAATTCCAACTTCTAATGTTGTTTTCAATGTTTTTAATCCAAACTCTATAGGCATGAATGGATTTTTCCCATACACAAGTTCATATGGAGAAAATTTGGTCAATTGTTTTCCATGTGGTATTATAAGCCCATACTACTTCATCTAACTTCTCTGCCTAGTTTGTTTTCCTTAATGAAACAATCTTTGTCAAGATATTTTCCAATTATCGATTAGTGACTTCAACTTGTCCATTCTACTGAGGATGATATGGAAAAAATTTCCTATGTGTCATCTGATATCTCTACATAAAGGCTTCCATCATCACTGATACAAACTATGGTCCCTAGTCTGAAACTATTTCTCTTGGTGTACCAAATCTCTAAAGAACTTATTTGTACATAAAATTAGCTACTTTTTCCTCTCGTGCTGCTGGCAATGCTTTCACCTTAGCCCACTTTATTGCATAGTCTGTACAAACTAGGATATAATATTTCCCTTTAGAAGGTGGATCAACAGGTCCCACAAAATCAATTACCCATTTTTCAAATGGTTCCATAGCTATCAGAGGCTGAAATGGCATCTCCATTGTTGGTGTAGGTCTTCCCATCTGCTGGCATTCATCATAGTGCTTAACAAAGAATGAAACATGCTTTGTCATTGAAGGCCAAAAATAAGCAGCTCCTAAGATCTTATGAACTATTCTAACCATTGAATAGTTTCCTCCTTTAGGCTCATGATGGCAGGTATGTACAACATCATAGACATCTAACTTAGCAACACATCTATGAAGAACATGATCAAGGCACATTTTAAATAAAATTCCATTAATCCACCGAAATCTAGAACTTTCACGAATTAACCTTTTTTTTGTTTATGGCTAAAGTGATTTGGACACTTCCTTGTTACAAGGTAATTTACAAGATCAACAAGCCATGATGGATGAATCGATATTCAAAATAAATGTTCATCTAGAAATGTGTCATCCACTGGTTCTTGATAATCCTTCAAAACAATTCTAGAAAGGAAGTTAGAAACAACATTATCCTTTCTAAGCTTATCTATTATAGTAACATCAAATTCCTGCAACAATAGTAACCATCTTATATTTCGTCCACCTACTACAACTTTTTTCATCAAATATCTAATTACATCATGATCTATATTTACGTAAAGTTTGTAACCTACAATTTAATTCCTAAATTTTTTAATTGCATATAATACAACTAAAAATTCTTTTTCTGTTGCTATATAATTTCTTTTAGCAGGATTTATATTTTTGCTAACATAATAAATTGCATGCATAGCATCATTATCATCTTTTTGTCCTAATATTGCACCAATATCCATATTGGATGCATCAGCATGTATGTGAAATGGAACTCCCCAAATAGGTCCTTTGATAATTGGAGAAGTTGTTAAAGCTATTTCAATTGTCTCAAAATATTTTTTATAAACATTTGTCCATACAAACTCCTCATCTTTCTTGAGCAATGTAAACAAAGGTCTAGCAATTTTACTAAATCCTTCAATAAATCTTCTGCATTATTCGGCATGCCCAAGAAAGTTGCACACACCAATTTGGTTCATAGGGATCTCAATGTGTTGAATCATTTCCACTTTCTTGGGATCAACTTTTATCCCCTCTTTTGAGATGTGATATCCCAAATCAATACCTTTTGTCATCATAATTGAACTCTTTTCATGATTTAAGGATAAATTTTTATCTTCACATCTCTATAGAACCTTTTCTAATTTTTCAAGTGCTTTCTCAAATGTTTTTGCATGAACTATCAAGTCATCCATATATACTTTGACACACAAAGCGGTGAAATTAGAAAAAATAGCAAGGACTACTATTTGAAAAGTGGTTGGTGCATTACACAATCCAAATGGTCAAAATATATAAGCCTATGTACCCCAAGGACATGTAAAAGTAGTTTTATCTTGATCTTCAGGAGCTACTTGGATCTGATTGTATCCACTAAAGCTATCAAGAAAAGATAAATAATTGTTGCCTGCTAGGTTATCAAGTACTTGATCAATGAATGGCAATGGAAAATGATCTTTCTTTCTAGATTTATTCAATTTCTTATAATCCATGCACACACACAATTTACCATTTTTCTTGGGAAAATTAACCAATGGAGAAACCCACTGACTATCAAATATTGGGTAAATGAACCCTACTTTTAGCAGTTTTTCTATTTCTTGTTTAACAATATCATGAAGAATAGGATTGATTCATCTTTGACCTTGTCTAATTGGTTTTACATCTTGAATGTAATTTGATGATTGCAAATTGAAGGATGAATTCCTCTCATATCCGTATACTCCCAAGCACATGCTTCAGTATGTTTTTCTAAAGTTTCCTTCAATTATTTTTTCTTGTCTTGGGGACAAAGATGAATTAATGTTGAGAGGTTTATCCCTAGCTTCTATATTTTCTTTAGTATCATTTTTAGAATCAAGAGGATTTCCAACAAGTGTATTCAAAGGACAAGAGTTTTATTGATGCAATGTTGCTTGATAGCTTCCTTTCTTAATTTTCTTAATGTCTTCAGAAGTAAACTCTTGTTCTTCACATTCTCTAACATGTTCAACCAAAGTAACCATAGCTAACTCTACAATACCATCACTCTCTAATTACATATCCTCATCAAACCAAAGTTGAGTGTTAGGTTTAATTGATGGTTGTGATGGAGGATAGAGTGACAACTATTTCTATTTTAGAGCATTTGAAATGATCATACTTCCAAATCTACAATCTATTAAGGCTACAATAGTTGCCAACCATGGTCTACCTAAGATAATTGGATAACCAAAATATTTTTTTATAGCTTTAAGAAACAAAAATTCAACTAGATAATCCCATGTGTCAATGGTTACCATGATCTCTTCAATAACACCTTTAGGTTTGGTAGTAGATTGGTCAACCAACTATAAAACAATTGTTATGGGTTGAACAGTTATCATTCCCAACATTTCAATAGTATTAGATGTGATAACATTTATGGAAACTCCCAAATCAATTAGAACATTGGATATCTCAACTCCTTTAATACACAAGGTTATTATACAACTACCATGATCATTATATTTTTGAGGAAGCAATCTTCCTAATAACACATCAATGATTTTTGTCCCTATTTGTATTGTGGGAGGTAATTTCTTCTTCCCCCCTGGATTTTTCATGCAAAGGGACTTAACCAACTAATTTATCTCTAGTATTTCTTTAATGGCTTGTAACAATAGTATCTCAATGTTAATCTTCTTCAGCTTGCGAAGAAGTTGGGAATCTACTACATTCATGTAACTTGATTGGGAGATTTCAAGAGTGACTTTTTCTTCCTTCAACCGCTCAGGGTAAGGTGCCTGATTGACTTTTGTTCATCCTCAGAGTTTTTTTTTTCTTTTGAATTCTCATTTTCTTTCCCACCTTTTTAAACTTCTTCTATTGGTGTAGATTGAACAACCCAATTTCTCAATTGAATATCATTAGCATCAATCACATTCAAATTATGGGAATTTACATCATTACAAGTATTTCAAGGATTTGTAACCAGTTCGGTTGGCAACTGAGCCTGGTTTACCGGTTCATTAGCAGGATTAGGGGCATTGATTGATGGAGGTGTCTATACCCAAGGACATTTTTTCCCCTGATTTTGCCATGGTTGAAACTATGTTTGATTTTGTTGCCATGATGGTTGATTTGACTACCACTGTGACTACTAATTAGTTTTCCACTGTGACTAGTTCCACTGAGGATTCATCCATTCAGGTTGACCCAAAAATGTAGGTGGTGGTTGTGGTTGATATGGAGGGACCCATTGATTTGTATTTTTCCAAGGGTTCTACTTCCAATTATGTGTAGAACCATATTGACTTTGATTAGCATTATACCCTATGTTTTGAGATCATTGGCCAACATAATTAAGCTCTTCCTCCACCACAGGTGGTTTCTTCAGATTGCTCTTAATTCCAACCAAAAGATTACAAGAACTTGTTGAGTGTGGTTTCTCACAAATTTCACAGATATCAACTTGATTCAATGGGCTCTCTCTTAAAAGATGTTTTCCTCTACACTTGGAACAATAAATGGATAAAGGTTCAGTATTATTCTTATCTCCTTGCATGTTGAGATCAAGAAGTAAATCAATTTTCAAGTGTTCTAATTCCTCCATTACTTGAGACGCATCAGTAGTATGAGCCTTGTTTCTTCGAGAATTTCTATTCCCTACTCTAGTCCTAGAGTAGTTTCTACATATTTCAACAATATCATCCAAGGAAAGCTTATTAATGTCTCCTTTCCCAAAAAGATTCAAAGACTCTCATGATTCATCATCAATTCCTTTTAGAAAAATTGTTTAACTAATTTCATTATCCAACCCATTAGTACACCTCTGGTGCACAAACTAAAATATATCAGCGTAATCTTCCAAAATTGCATCCTCCATTTGTCTCATTTGAAACAATTCCTCCTCCCTATCCCTACTCGACAATAGTCTTAGAACTTATCCAAGAATTCAGTTTCCATTTGTTGCCAAGTTGTGATTGTTCCTAAACCTAAACCCATGAACCAACATAACGCTGACTCTTTCAAGGTAGAAGGAAATAACTTTAGCTTTTGGTTATCAACTATATAATCATAGGTCTAGCATAAAACTTTAAACTCAAAAAGGAATTGATCAGGATCCTTAGAAGTTTTTCCCCTAAAGGTAGGAAAAATTGAGGGTGAAATATTCTTCATAGGAGGCTCATCAATCCATTTTTCAAGATTAATAGGATAAGAAAAGGTCATATTTGCTGGTGGATGTATCGGTTGGTCACCCATTTCTTCTTCTTGAAATGGATCTCTATTCTCTTCTTGATTTCTGATCTAATATTGTTGAATGTCTTATTCTTGATCAAAATCAATATTTCTTCAAAAATCAATATTCCATGGAAGAAACCTCCCTAGATGGTCTTTATTTCATCTCATCCACAATTTAAATATATCTTCCTTATCAACACTAAGGCTTCATACTTAATAGTCAGTTCTTTTATTCCCCGACAACGGCGCCAAAAATGATGGGCAAGGTCATTGATGTCACAACTTGCATCATTTAGCCAATTAATTATCGAACCGAATGTGTCTCAGAGCTATATGTTATAAGGATGTTTTTCATGGATTTTTGGGGGGTTTTGCACTATAAACAGTGACTGCAGGTTTCAGTTTAACTCCTTCGACAGGAGCTCTCAGGAGCTAAACTTCAGTGACTAATTCCTAAGGATTAATTCTATGTCACTTCCTAATTTAAAGAACATAAATAAATTACAAAGAAATAATTATTAATATTGAAAATATAAATACTAATTTCCATGAATAAATTCCACAAGTTTTAGTTTCATCTTTCCATAATTTTTCATCATTACTTCCATTAACCTAACAGATAATTGTCCAACTTAATTTCTACCAACAACATCTAAATCTTGATTAACCAAATAAACTTGATAATAAATCTAATAAATCATTCTAACTATGATGAACTTAGCTTAAAAGTGATTAAACAAAATTAGCATTCCAAATTCAATATCCATTGAATAGAAATAAAATAAACTTAGAGAAATACCATACAAGGTCACTTCCTTTGGTTGAGTGGGCCCTGCTCTTCCTTCAGGGAGACCCCTAACACAATGATTTGAGTTAACTTCTTATTTCATCCAAATTAACCCAAACAAGGACACAGAATAGAGTAGTGCAACAAATTACAAATTCTAATGGAAAATTATCTAACTCCCATTCTAAAATATAAAGATGGATGTTTATAACTATATCCTTATTGAATTCAAAACATGGCATTAACCGCCAAGATACAAAGCGTCTAAACTAAAGACTAAAACATAACTAAAAATAGATAGAGGGAAAATGCCAGATCAATGGTGGGATGAGAAGTTCCTAAACCAACTAAGAGGAGTTGATTTGAAACTTCAGTGATTCATCATCCAGCTAGAGCGATTAGTGACGTGATTGTCTTCATGTGGTTAAACATGGTGTTTAACTTTATCCTTGAACTAAGTCATCAATCATCAGTCTTAAATACCCTGAATAAGATCCTCAAAAATAGGATACCAATTATGACAATAAAATATTCAAACCGCATAATTAATTCATCATTATTACCACAGAAGCAACACATTCAATGCAAAGCATTACCTCTAATATATTTACTAATTTAGCCAAACATAAAGTAAAACAAGTAAATATATCAGCATATAGTCTCTTTTAGACCATAAAATGACTATTAAAAGTATTTTTGAGGCACTCATCAGAACAATCCTATATTTTTTGTTAAATTTGATTAGAAGATCAAAAGTTATAAATAAAAATTAATACATATGTATTTGAGGAATATATAAAAATTAGTATAAGAAATTAAAAATAAATATGTTAATATATTTCAAATATAAAAAAAATTGGTTAGAAAGCTAAGAAGATGTGTGAAATTTTGGTGGTAATTTTATTAAATATCATTATACAATATGTAAACCTAAAGATGTGCAAATTCAGAAACTCCATTGAAGCTCAAAAGCACATGAAATGGAGGAAAATTAACAATCTGATCCTTTAAAATTATTATCCAAACTTATTCCAAGCCAAAAACGGTTGAGAATTTTTTTGTCTACAAAACATAAGCACATTTTGTAGAACATGAGGTATGATTTATTTAATGTTCTGAAAAACACGATCACATTTTGTAGAACAAGAAATGTGGTATTTTATTAAAAAAAAAATGATCCCATTTCTTAAAACCAAATGCTCTCTTTCTCCCTTTGTATCTATATTAATATTTATCTCTCTTCCTTTATCTCCATCTCTCCTTCTCTATCACTTTCTCTATCTCTTCCTCTATCCATTTCTCTATCTCTCCCTCTCTATATCTCTATCTCTCTCTATCTCTCTTTCTCTATCTCCCTCTCTATATATCTCTCCCTCTCTCCATCTCCCTCTATATACCTCTCCCTTTCTTCCCCTCTCTATATCTGTTTGTTTCTCCCTCTCCCTCTCCATCTCTCTCTCTCTTTGTCTCTTTCTCTCTATCTCTCCCTCTCTCTATCTCTCTCTCTCTTTGTTTCTCTCTCTCCCTCCCTTTGTACATATATATATATATATAACTTTCTAAATGGTTACACATTTTTTGAATTTGAAAGATGATTCACAAACTATAGATTAAAAAAATCATAATTTTTTTACCAAGTTAGGGTGGTTGAACAAATAGTTTTTAATATTTTTAAGAATTACTACTAAAAAATTCACAACTAATTATTTACTTGTAATAAAATTACAAAAAAAATTGTATCACATCCAAGCATGTGCCCTCTACTTATATACTTAGGTTGGTCAAACAAGCACATGATTATTTTTTTGTCAAAATTTAAAGTGCTACTACATTGAACTTTCAAATTTTCACCAAAGAAAATTACTTTTTTCCAAAAAGAGCCTAGTAGCCTATAAACTACATTAAATTTTCTACAAATTCTATTCCTACATATTTTCTAAATTATGATAATAACCTAATCAACATCATGAGACCCATATAATATATTATATAACAATATATATAATATATATTATATTATATTATTTATAGTTTGCATACAAGATTTGTGTGTATTTCTTCATATTATTCTAGAAATTATTTATTTATAATATATTATCATATATATTATATTATTTATTTTTTGCATACAAGATTTGTGTGTATTTCTTCATATTATTCTAGAATTTATTTATCTATGAACCAATGAGGTCACAAACAAGGGACCTCATCCACAATTTAAACATTCAACAATTACAGCCCAATGGGATTTGAACCTTGATGGCATAAACAATGCCACAACAACTTAACCATCATACCATGTCACTATTGGCAATTATCTATTACATTACAATAATATAATTTAATATTATGTCATATTTAATATAATGTGTAATATATTATATAATACATATATAATATAATATAAAATATATAAATAATATTATACTATATAATAAAAGAGAATATATATTTATATTATAAGTAATAATATACATTTATATTTTTTATTATTATAAATAATGTATAAAAAATATAATATATATTTTATAACATATAAAAAATATTATAATAAATATGTTTTTAATAATATCTATTGATATTTAATTATTATTCATTATACCTTCTATAAGTTCAATCATATTAATATATAATCATCCACTTGACAATTATATTAGTTACTATAATAATATAATATATTATTATAAAATAATAATAATTTAATAAGATCATTTATAATAATCTAGTTTGTCCTAAATTATATTACTATACCCTTGTTCAAGGGTTGTAGGAGTTAACCCTTCACTAACAAATGAAAAAATTTATCTTTATAATTTTTAATGAATATTATATTGTATTTGTTAAATATCTTATTGTATTATCTGGCATATTATATTATATAAATATTTTACATTAGTTACATGTTTTATAATATATCATTGAAAGATATAATATTGTCTTATTATATATGCTATATAATATAATATATTATTTATGTATTTATATTGTATTTATATTATATTATATATAAATATATCATATTGTCTTATAATATATAAAATAATCTACTTATACTGTGTGATATAATTGTAAGAGAGGGGGACTACCACATGCAAACCCTTGTCATGAAGGGTCAAGATGTGAGAGGCTGCCCTAACTTACCTCAACTAAGTGTAATATAAGGGAATGTGAGGCAATAGTAACGAGGATCATGAGGCCTCTCAGTTGCTCTACAGACCCAAAACACAAGGAGGGGCTAAGCAAGCTAGTTTTTTGGTCTAACACTATGCCTCAGAAAGTTCTTTGTCTAAGGATGAAAGCACAATATTTGGACGTCGGTACGGTGCACTGGTGTCTCAAAAGTGGGTTAGTGTTTGTACAATCAGACAACAGTGAAGACGAGGTCAAACCAATAAAACTAGCTAACGGTCCAGTGAACTAACTAAAGGGACAGAATGATGTGGTTAAGTAAATGAAATACTCTCTAATATTATAAAGCAAGCACGCAAGAGTAAAGAGAGTAAGAAGGATCTCACCAAGGAATTCGTTCACCAGCCAATCCCTCAAAGAACCTATACTCCTACACACAACAAGAGAGGAAAATGTTGGGTGGCTATATAGGGGCCTACCTTAATTAGACCCTCGTTTAGGTGTTTCCACCTCCATGGATAGCCAAGGAAACAAGATAAAGGAAATAATGTAATAAAGAGCAAACAAGCACTGCAAAACAGTGTTATACTACTCAACCAAGTGATAGAGGAGAGGAGAGGGATGTAAGTATGTCGCACCAACGTCTGTGTGCTGCTCGGGCATCCCCGATAGAAACACCTCCACTGATGCTCAAAATAGGTGCCAAGTGGGATGTAATCAATGGGATTAGGTGGAATTAAGCCTCTGAACTTGGTTTTCTAAGGTGGGTAAAGGAAAAAGGGGGATTTTCACATGGGGTGAAAATTCACTCTTATACATTTTTCCCCCACTTTAGAAAGCACAAATACTGATGAATGCTCGATAAAGTAGATCAAGAAGAGTGTAGGGTTAGAAATGTATACCTGAACTGTCAAGGAAGCAATACTCAGTTTGGTGTACCTGAAGGTCAGGGCAAGCAAAGGACTTCATATCTGCTTGGAACTATGAAGTTGAAGAAATAAATTGCCTTACAGGTGCTTGGTCCTATAAGGAAGGTGCCCTCCAAAAACTCTAGCATGGAGGATACCCCATGAAGCAAGCACCTTGCAAGTTCTCAATCCTGCAAGGAATGCATCCCCCAAAAACTCTAGCATGGAGGAGACCCAAAGGGAGCACCCTACAGGCTCTCAGTCCTGTAGGGAAGGTATTCTCCATGAACTCGAGCATGAAGAACACCCAAGTTAGTGCCCTACAGGCTCTTAGTCCCATAGGGAAGGTAACCCCCAAGATCTCTCACATGGAGGAAACCTAAGAAAGCACCCTACAATCTCTCAGTCCTACAGGAAAGCCACCCCCAAGATCTCTCCCATGGAGGAAGCTCAAAGGAAAGTGGACTCCGCAGAGTTAGAAAGCAGCCATGTAGGCAAGTAAGTGAATAGTCACTTAAATCGCTAATGATTCAGAAGTCTTTCAAAGGGGTCCACTAAAGGGACGTGTTGTCTAAAAGATAAGGTCTAGTCAAGCTGCCCCCAAGCTAGATGCAAAGGAATCCATTCGAAGTGAAGACTTTCAAAGAAGGGTCCCTTGGGAACCCACCGTGAAGAAAAAGGGGTCCACCCAAGGGACATGCAATTCGAAAGTAGATGTTCTTTTCTCAGAGCGATCCATCATCAAGGAATCCTTTCGAAAGATGTTCAATTAATCAAGGAATTTGAAAGGAAGGATATGTCCCCATGTACGGGGAAGGTCGAATTCATTCCCACTTTAGAGGAAGGTCTTCAAGTCCCTTCTTTATGAACCTGTGATGAAGGAAACACATCTCGCTAGGGTTCCAAGTTCATAATGCAATTCCAAAGAAAAGTTTGCGCAGATTTTTGAGAAAAGATTCATTCAAGACAACAAATGCATTTTCTAAAACTCAAAAATTTTAAGAAAGAAGGTTGTCACACATGAGAGGGACAACTCAAGAAAAGAAAAGAGTGAGATAAAGAGAGAAAAATAAAAATAAAGGGCACAGGGGGATCTATTTTAGTGGGGTCAAACTTGTCCAAGCTCATATAATAGGTAACCGCAGTGCAAGGAAAAATATCATCAATCCCCAACTAGATTGGGAAGAATGCACGAGAAGAAAAAATGAAAATAAAACATTGGATCAATGTGGAAGGGAAGCCTAAATTCCCCCAACGCTTTGTGTCATCCCCAATTAATCAAAAATTAGGCACAAACATAGAAGAATGATGATACAAATAGAAGAAGGTTTACGATAAAAAACCACACCTATATCCAAGCACCAATAGGGGTGACGAGGGTCATCTAGGCACACACACTATGAGCACAGGGGAACACATTACAAAACACATGCACACACACACAAGATCAAGAAAAGGGGCCTCCTAACATTGATCAGCCAAGAGGTCATTTGCTTCCCAATCTAGATCCTCATAAGGGGGAGGAGGATGCATCTTCAATGGTGGGATGTTAAGAGGAGGAGCATCTGGCCCTCCTGCAAAAAGGGCCAAGGAAAAGGGACCCTTAAGGTCCTCTCCACTGAGATCTTGTGGAGTCAATGTCAACGACTTAGAAAAGATCATTAACAAGGCTGAAACTTCATCCATGGAATTAAACATGCACCCCATAGGGGCATCATGTTTAGCTTAGGAGAATAGGACGGGTTGCACCTAAGGTTCACCACTAAGCTAACCGAATGACTTGGGAGTGGTGAAAAACTCAGGGGAAGCTGGGACTGATTTTGTCACCAAGATAGAACAAGTCAATGTGGGGTCATCCTGTGGAGGCGGGATCCTCCTACATCCTTTGTTACTGGAGGGACCATCCTCTACCTCTTGTTTCGTTAGAGGAGATCAACTCCCCATGGACGAGGCCATAGGCATGGATGAAGAGGAAGGAAGAAGCATAGTGGATACAACTAAAGTATTAATCATATCCACGAGCTTCAAGAAAGGCTAGATATCCAGAACATTCATCAGCAAAGGTTGCTCTACTGAAGGAGTGATGAACACCTGTACTCATTTAGGGTTAGGTGCATTCGTACTTAGCAAAATTTGGGAGTAGTATAGGACTAGTTTAGAGAGAAGTAGAAGGAAGGGAGGAAGAAGACACTGTAGGAGGCCCTGAAACATGGGTGATCATTTCTTCCTCCTTTCTTTGTGAGGCGGCCTACTCAACCAAGAGAGCCTTTCGTCAATGCTTGTGTTCGCGCACAAGGTGGTTTCTACGACTCTTTGAGTTAGAGGCCGAGATTTGCGAAGGGGTAGAAGGTTCTTTCTCAACCATGGGAATTTCCACCTCGAATATTTTTGGCAGAGGGATAGGCTCCTACATGGGAGCAAGGGGAATAGGTTGAGGAGGGACAAGAGGAGTCAACTCAAGAGCCTCAACAATGGGCCTCTTTTCGCTCGATGCCTTAGGAGCAAAGGTCGTAGGAGGCCGCGGATCAAATTCTCTATAAGAACCTTTCTTTTTGTAGTATAAATAATACCATGGTCTAGGATATTCATTAGGAATGTTTGTGTTCATGATCTTAGGCCTACACCAAGGAGGAATCATCAAACTTAGTGGGTAGCCGCCAGGCTAGTTCATCCAATACTCTTCCCAAGAAAGGGGAGAGGATGAGGCAGACCGAGGAGGTAGCCTTCTCTTTACCTTGATGGGAAGGAGAGGGAGCTAGCATGGACTTCTCCTTCCCTTTTAGGGAAGGGAGAGTAGTCGAAGTGGGCTTCTTCTCTTCTCGAGAAGAGGAGGCGATCAATTGTTCTATCACGAGAAGGGTCAAAATTGGCTCCCCTTTTCCCCTAGTTTTATACTTCACATAGTTCTTGTAAAGTAGGTTCATTCTTGGAGGAAGCGAACTGACTGGAGAGGGCCATAAATGATCCAACAAGTATCCACCATGAGACACCAAGGGCTAGTATGTAGTTTTATGCACTACGTGCATGACACCCTCATGGGAGAACTTTAAACACTTGTGAATAACGGAGGAGATTCCATTCATGGAAATGAGCTAGGGTATGCCTAGCTTCAACTTGAATAGATCCAACTCCAAGATAACATCAAAGACTTTGTTGATAGCCCTAGGACTAACCAGGATGGACAAAGTGATCGAGCCATAAGGTTTAAGGCACATACCATCGTGTGTATGGATGGTAGATTTTGTTTCTTCATATTTTTCCTTTTGTAATGAATTCAATACTAATGTCCCCTTATCAATAAAATTTACATGGCTCGTGAGGTCAATCAAGACTCCTGTCACAATGCTACCATATTTGACATGAGCGGGAATGTAGAGAGGCGAAGGTTTGTTGTTTAAGGGTAAATCTTGTGATGTAAATGTAATGTCTGAGAATTGGGTGCGGGTGGAATAGTGGAAGTTACCAGGACCATATTGACATAGGCCTAGGGTTGGGTAACAAAATTAGTGGGATTAATAATCATGTTAGCAGAGTGTGATAGAAACGGATTTGTGTATATTTGCAGTTCATTATTATCTTTTGCCACTAATTTTTTAGCATTATGTTTATTCCTATCAAGATGAATAGTATCATCCTCAATGTAGTTTTGTATCTCATGACACAGCCACATACAATGCTCAGTATCATGTCCATTAACATGATTTTACTGGTAGTAAGTACTCCCATCATACTAATTAGGGTAGGGCTCTTTAACAGGCTTAGGGACCGGCAAAGTTACGATCTTATCCTTCAACAGCTTCTGTAAGATAGAAGTATAAGATTATGATAACTTTGTGAACTTTCAATTGTGTTTGAGGTTGTTGTCATCAACAGTGGCTACTACATTTGCAATGGCCTTACCTTTCCCATAGATTGATACGATAGACTTCCCCTCAGAACGGAAGCAGGAGGAGGATCCCCCAAACTAAACAATCGTTTGTTGGTACTCTCGTAAAGCTGCACACAAGTGCACAAAAGAAGGGTATTTCATAAGGGAAAATTTCTCTTTCCAAGTCCTTTGTAAGTTCCCTATGAATACCTTTTGTATGTCAGAATCAGACAATTGATACAATATTTTTGAAAGGAGCACTTGATAGTGTGTTGTGAAATCAATGATTTTTCATTATCTCCTTGTTTACATCAGATGAGATCCCAAAAGATCATCTTCAGCGTGATGTTTTCTTGAAATTGTCTAAGGAATTAGTTTACAAGTTGATCAAATGAGAAAATAGAGTTGTCAAGCAAGGAATAGTACCACTTGAGTTTTGTGTCCTTGAGGGATCGGGGAAATAGTTTAGCCATCAATGCATCATGATGGAAGAAGTCGATGCACCAAGCGTTAAAGGTAGACACATGTGTTTGTGGATCTCCCTTACCACCATAATTCTCAAATTTAGGGATCTTCATTCCTTGAGGGAAAGGAGTGTTCAAGATGGAAACCAAAAATGCACTATGTCAGAAGAAGGGCTAGAAGATAGGTTGGGGAAAGGCTTGGGAAATATTCACCAACTAGCTCTACATTTTACCCATATTCTAAAGAAGAGTATTCAAAATAGGGTTGTTAGAAGATAGAGGGCCAGAGGAACCTCCCCTTGAACCACTATCGAGGCCACCTCCAGAACCACCACCACCGTGACCTCCATTGGAGCTACTTCCATCGATACCACCTCTACTACCAAATCCTCCACCACTACCAAAGCCCCCACCACTCATCTTGCCAAATCCTCCACCACTAGAGGTGACAAGAGGGGTGAAGCTAAAGCCCAAGAAGACCCTATTAACTTTGATACTTTCAGGTGGTTCAGAGGTGGAAGGGATGCTAATAGAAGGGATTGTGTCAGCCATATAGATGGATGTGGGAGGCATCAATACTCCCAACTATCCTTCATGCTCTTTGAAAGTGACTCATCATGTGAAGCTAGGATTATTCAAAGGAGCACATGCTTCAACGAGACCAAGAAGGCTAGTTAGAAGTTTTATGCCTATACAATCTTTACTCATCATATGTTTTAATTCACTAACAACTCGAGTGGATCTATCCATCTTCGGGTTTCTTTCCAAGTGGTTCTCTAAGTTTCCAATCCCTTAATAAGGGTGGCAATGCATTCTGTAGGAATTTGAATGGCCTCATACTCATCTACCAATGATGGCATAGGAGACATAGGGGGAGTGGGAACATGATCGGTTTCATCAGCAAATCCTGTCTCATTCCTTAACAACTACTCTTGCATATCCAAACTAATGGTAGGAGTAGAGAAAAGACCCATAGAGAGACCAATCGAGACCTTCATCCTATCCATCGAGAGGTGTCATATAATTCTCCTAACGATATACCCAGAAGTCATAGACTAGGTTGTGATGCTCATAAACCTTCACAACACTTAGGGACACAATAGTCACAAAGTACACGAGATATATTTCAACACCAATGGTTGAACAGACGTTGGTTCATGTCAAGTTCACCAAAAATGTAAGAGAGGGGAACCACCGCATGCAAGACCCCAAGTCATGGAGGGTCAAGATGTAAGAGGCTGTCGTAACTTACCTTAGCTAAGTGTAATGTAAGGGAATGTGAGGTGAGAGTAACGAGGACTGTGAGGCCTCTCAGTTGCTCTATAGACCTGAAACATAGGGATGGGCTAGGCAAGCCAATTTTTAGGTCTAACACTATGCCTCAAAAATCTCTCTGTTCGACGACAAAAGTGTGGTATCTAGACATCATCACGACACGTTGGCATCTCAAAAGTGTTGTGGCATCCGTATAGTTAGAAAACAATGAAGATGAGGTCAAACCAATAAAACTAGCTAATGGCCCAGCAAGCTAAATAAATGGCCAGAATGATGTGATTAATTAAATGAAATACTCTCTAATATTATAAAGAAAATATGCAAGAGTAAAAAGAGTAAGAAGGATCTCACCAAGGAATTCGTTTGCCAGCTAATCCCTCAAAGAACTGTACTCCTACACACAACAAGAGAGGAAACTATTGGATGGTTGTATTGGGGCCTGCCTCAGTCAGACCCTCGTTTAGGTGTTTCCACCTCCACGAAAATCCAAGGAAACGAGATAAACAAAATAATGTAGTGAAGAGAAAACAAGCAATACAAAACAGTGTTATTCTACTCAACCAAGACATAGAGGAGAGGAGAGGGAAGCTTACCATCTCCACCAAGAGCACTCAAGGCTGCTTGGGGGATAAAATGAGAGTATTTGAGCCTTTGCTACAATGGTGTGGTCCCAAACTTTCTCTACCAAAGTGATGGAGTGTTGCTTTGGCTGCAATGGAATGCTTGGTGTAGACACTTAAAAATGACCTAGGCCTGCAAGCTTCATTTTTACCACTTTCATCCTAGCATAATTAAAACATTTAATTATGTCCTTGGTCCACATTCGACTATTAATTAAATAATTTATAATTTTTTAATTAATTCATGTCTTTGTATTCTTCATGATTATTATATAAATAAATTTTATTTATTTATTAAATATGTCATTAATTGTCTAAGTCTTCCCTTAATTAAATAAATTTCTTAATTTATTTAATTACCCTTCGTCATATATTTCTTCCTGATTATTAAATAAATTGATAAATTTATTTAATATGTCACTAATTGTCTTAATTAAATAAATTGATTAATTTATTTAATTAATTAAGGTTATCTTCTAAATTAAATAATTGTCTTTAATTATTTAATTGTCAAAATTAATATTCCTCTCATTTTAAATAAATGAAATTATTTAAAATGTCATCACAATCTTAACTGACAGTCCATTTTGGTAAATAATATGAAAAAGATTATTTATTTGTCTCACAAAATCCATATTTTGAATTACTTTAATTCAAAATGGTAGCTTTCTTCCAAAAATCAAATAAAGCAATCAGATTCTTGATTTTATCAGATTTGCTTTTCATTCCACCTTTTATCTTTTTGATTTTTGGAATCTCACAAAGCAGGCTATCTTTATCTTCTTAATTTTGAAAATCTTTATTTTTGAAATTGATTATCTCATTTATTCTCCACCGCCGATTTGATTTTCTCAAAATTCAATCTCAACCACTCACTTAAGGATTTTTCCTTAACTCTAATTAGGGATTATCAAATTTAATCTAGACCTCTGATTTTAGGTCTCTGTCAAAGATCAATCTCATCCATTCGTTCAAAATGGCATTTTCTATAAAATGTCATTTTCCTCTCATTTTTGCATTAGGCAATATTTTAGACATTAGACGCACATAGATTCTACAAACATTGCAGCATTTGTCATCTTATTTCACTTACTCTTGGCATATTTAGGCATAGGCATTTTCACTTATATAGTCATAGGCATTTAGGCATTTATCAAATCCTTCAAAGCTTGGTGTAGGACATAGGCATATATTTGTAAATTGCTCGCATGAGGGATTTGAGGGCAAAGCATTATCCAGCAAGTAAGAAGGTGTTATGAAGGTGAGCCATGGAAGCTTCAACAATTATCAGGTATACTTGTTCTTTTACATTTCGCTTCCTTTGCACTTTGTAATCACTTTGGGTTTATTGTCATTTATGATTTATATGCTTTATTGATTGAATATAATCCAAAAAAAAAAACCCACAGTTACACTTGGAATGTTGTTTGAAGCTTGAAGTGGATGCAAGAGACTATGTTGAAGCTTGTGGGGTGAGGGTAGAAGTTAGAATGCATGTTGAAGGGATGAATTTGAAGGAGGAATGGAGAAAAATGACCATATTCAGGTCAGTCAACTGAAGGGGGCACTACAACTTCACCTCCAATGAGAAGAGTAACGCCTCTGCAGGTTTAGTTGTAGGAATCTACCAAGGACGTAAGTGTTCCATGTCAACATCTGTGGTTTGTACGAGCATCCCCGACAGAAACACCTCCACTAATGCTCAAAACAAGTGCCAAGTGGGATGCAAGTAGTGGGCTTATGTGGAATTAAGCCTCCGAACTTGGTTTTCTAAGGTGGGTAAAGGAAAAAGGGGGATTTGCACATGGGGTGCAAATTCACTCTTATACAATAATATATTAAAATCTTATGATTTAAATCTAGAAATTTCAAATCAATCCAAATTTTTACAACTTATTTGACAAGTCCTTTGCTATAATGAATCAATCTTACTAAATATTAATATTAATTATATGGCCAACAATTAACTTCTATAACAAAGACTTTGTTCACTTCTAAAACAATTCAAAACATAAATCAATTTCAAATATTAAACACTCAAAATAGGTATTATCCAACACAATAGTAATAACTTGGACATCCGTTAATGGCACACAAACTCATAAATATTTTTTAATTTCAAATATTTAGAAACACAATTTAAATGCTTGATAACTTAAAGTCTTTGAAATGAAAAAGATACAAGAATAATTCAAACATTGTCCTAAGTTGGCACAATATCCATTTATGCTTCATCTTTATCTTTTACTAGGGATGAGCATGCTTTAAAAGAATGAAAGGATTTAACAACAACAAAATTTCATGGTGTTTGGGTATGATCACATTGCCACACCTAAGCATCCAAATTATTTTGTCATTCTCAATATTTTCAATCTTATATTGAAATGTTGCAAGATTAATGAGACAATTCAAGAGAGTTGTATCAATGTTAGGCTACCCAATGTCTTTATTGCTTCTACATTGAATGGTTGTTTATCAAAACATATCTCCATCATTGTCTTGAAATTATACTTGATAAATTGTTCATCAATAATTTCAAAATCATCTTCACATTTTAATTTTGAGTTAATAGATAGGACATCATCTAGAATATCTTCTTTCAATTTCCTGCATTCCTTTGATAACTTGGTCTGTTGCTCAATGCATTGTCTTATCAATACTATTTTATATTAAATAGTTCTTCTCCATAGGACACGATTATTTTTTTACTATCCGTAAACCCATGTTCCTCAATTATCTTATCATTTAACATTCCAATCATCTCTTTAAGATAATTATCCACACTTAACCAAATTCTTGCTTTCTCCTTTAATGCACTACTTTCATTATCACTATCTATCTTCTTACTATTGATTTCATCATATAATTCCCTTGCTCCTTCAATGTATTTTTATGATTCCTTTACAATCTCATTCATCCAATCTTCAGCTACTCTTCCAATAGCATTGTTTCATATTCCCTCCCACTTCTTGAACTAGGGCCGAAACAAGAATGGATCATTTCTAATACTTCACCTGAGTCATTCACTATTGACTTAAGACATCTAGTCAACATTATCACATGTTTAAGCTCATGTTTACATTATGTGTCTTTCTTTGTCCTCTCAACAAGCCTTGCAACTAACACTTGTAATTTATGAATGTTTTCATGTGGAGGAGTTCTTAAATTAATTCTTATTATATTGAAATCATTTTTCCTTACCTCATCCACAACCTTCTCAATGGATGGAAGTGAAACCTCCATAACCATATATACCATGAGGTTGGGTTTTTAACCAACCTCAAAGTCATCTTTTCTTTCTTGGTTTAAGGGGACTTTTGAAGAAAATTAGTAACAACATCAAATTCTTTAATTTTTTTCTTAGCTAGTTTCCTCTTCTTTAGCAATGTATTTTGTAGCCAAGAACAAGATGTATTAGTTATGGAAACAGAAGAAGGTCCAGCACTAGTAGGGGGAAAGTGTAGTGGCCTTATTGGTGGAGGTGTGGAAAATAGACATCCTACCTAATTGATGAAATCCATCAACCCCTCCAGTTCTAATATATGTGAATGTCCAAAATTGAATAAAATAGCTCACATATGTATTGATTAATTGTGTGGATTTTGGATGCATTCTCATGACCATTTCACCCTATAGTTCCTAGACCACATGCATTGTGCATGAATCATTCACCCTCCTAAAAAATTTATAACTATTGTCCAATTGGAGTTGTGGATAATAATTATAAATTTGAGTCACCTCATCAGAATTACCAATTGTTGTTAGTGTAATGCATTGTTTGTTTATCGTAATTCAATTATACCAATTGTCATCAACTGTCTAGGTAGTTATGCATTCGCATCTTATTTTTATCCTACATACTAAAATGAATGATCAATCAATAAATTTTCCAACATTTGGTATTAGAGTGGTTGTGGAAGTGTAAAAATAGGCCCAAAATTAATGCAGGAGCATCAGAACAAGTTATGGTTCCATACATGGTTGAGCCTAAAAATTGAGTTTTTTCAAGTTGGAAAGTTTGTATTCATTTCCATTGTCCAAACTCATGAGATCCTTCTATTTACACCATATTTCATGTGTTCGAGTTAGAATGTGTAGTTAGTAAGGAGGATAGAGGAGTCTTGTAGTGTAATAGAGGCCTAATTAGCCCTATTTACACATTGTAGTTGTTTGAGTTGCAATATTTTGTCAAAAGGACCATAGGCTGAGTTTTGGATATGTTATGTTACTCCATAAAGGATACTAAAAAAGGTTGAAATAGTAGGAAATGTATTGGGAGTCAAAATTTACAATTGTTGGACTCAAGCAACACTGAGAGGGGGAGTGCATCAATGTTTTGCAATTTTTAACATTATTAATCTATTCTCTTCAAGTGTCTGTAACATTCAATCACAAGAAAGATGCATGAACATAGAAAAATAATCCACAACACCATAACACAATTATTTTTGTGTGGAAACCCGGTTAAGGGAAAAACCACAATGGAGGTCAATCCACAATTTGAGTACTCAAAATATAAGTGTTTTACAAAATGGGGAATGCACTTGCATTCAAGCACACTTCCTAGAGCTCACTGCTCAAAATCAGGAAGGCTCACTGCCTTACAAAATATTTAGATTACATCAAAAGGTTGAACTGAGAAAATAACATCTATAAATACCTTATTACAGTTCTGGTTAGGCTCATAGATTAGATTCTAGACCTTCTGTTTGATTATGCACTTTGCTCTGCTCTACCTTAATTCCCTTCACAAAATCCTCTTCTACACAAATGAGAATCACTTAACTTCTCTTTTGATATTCATAACACACATCCACACATATTAAACACCACACACACACCAAAATAAATTAACTGATCTCATATATATATCTGCTATCAAGAATTCAGTTGCTATATGTCAGCTTCAATAAAATAGAAAATATCTTCCAACTATCAACTCAAATCATGAATAACATTTAGGGCGTATCCATCAAAGTCAGACATAGTATATTTAGGACCCAAAACAAAATCTCCAACACAAAAATACTTCAAACAATTTCACCTTAAACATCTGCAACACCTTACATTCACTTAGTGGGCCTTCATATATTGATGAAGAGAAAATCAAACGATCGGATCCAATAACTCGTACACAACTTGATGCAACAACACAAAACTCAATAATAACACATTTCATATATCCAATGACCTTCCCTAAGATCCACAACCAAAAATGTTAAGTTGATAATGCAAACCACTTGACCAATTCAACTTCAACCGGATACCCTATTTTTCACTCTGTCTTCTAGTATAGTTAGATATTATAGTGCATACCAGATCAATGACTTTAGTTGCCATCAATGAAAAAACTAGAAGCCATATGTCAACAATCTCCCCCTTTAGCATTGATGGAAACACTTAGTGAAAAATGACTAAGTGTCAGAACCTTCAAATTTTCAAAATTCTAAAGCTGAAAATACTCAACAAAACTCCCCCTAATTTTGATAAGGAATTTTTCACTGCTCTCTCTCCCCCTTTGACATCAATGACAAAAAGATAATAAAATATTTTCTTTCTCTCCCTATGAAGTGAAATAAAAAACTTACTAATGTAAAAATTGAAGGAATACAGCTACTATTTGAAGATTATTTTGTACTTTTCCTTCATCCCTGGAAAAAACTGCTTCCATGCTTCCATTGCAATCCTGATTATTACAAGCATGTTGTTGTTTTAAGATGTTTGATTGATAATCTTGATTAGGGATTTTGGAATGGTAAAGGCTTCTTCCATTACTTCTCCCTTCCTGAGTATCTCAATCAATTGTTCCAGCCTACAATCTATTATGTCCTTCACTTTCTAGAAGGTGTCAACAATCTTATTCCTAGTGTGTTGAGCATTTGTATGCTCTGCCTGCAATTCCTAAATCTCTTTCCTGATCACACCATCTTGATCTTGAGACATGTCAAATTTTTGTCCAATATTCTTCAACTCTGTTTCAATTTGTTCTAGCTTATCCTTGTACTTGTTGATTGCATAAGGCCATCAAAGACAATAGTTAAAATGTTGTTTGCCAAGCTTATGCATTCCCTTAGTTCATTCATGTTCCTTTTTAGCTTGGTAAGTAATAATCTGTATTGCTTCTTCAGCTGTAGGATCACTTCTCCTTCCTCCTTGTTCTGATATTCAGAGTCCATGGTTTCCTTGATACATTCAATTGACTCTTCTGGAAATTTATTCTGCAAACTCTCCAATTGAATATGATTGTGCACAAAATTAGCACTTAGTACGTTTAAGATCATGTCCTGCTCATATGAAGGTCTGATAGACCATACATTCACAATTTTCTACATTTCATCTTCCTCATGAATAAGCTACAATAGCTCTTCCTTGGTTAAATCACCTTCTCCTTCACTTCCTTCTACCATTTCCTTTTCTTGTTCTGACTCAGCTATTTCCAGTTCTTTTCCTAGGGTGTCCTCAGATTCCTTATCAGATTCATCTAGTATGTTCACAATCACTTATTCTTTCCCTTTCCCTTCAACTTTTAGAGTCTTGCATGTTGGTGGAGTATTGATATCAATTTCTTTTTCTCTTCTCTTATTTCTCTCCATCTCACTGGAGGACGAACCAACTTCAAGTCCTCTGACCAGAATGGAAATACCAATTGATCCAAACTTTCTTAGCAAACCCTTAAATAAACTTTCATACACTTGATCATAGTTTGTCAAATTATTAGAGTATATGTAAATGTATAAGAGTGAATTTGCAACCCCATGTGCAAATCCCCTTTTCTCCTTTATCCACATTACAAAACCAAGTTTGGAGGCTTAATTCCACCTAATCCCACTACTTGCATCCCACTTGGTGCCTGTTTTGAGCATTGGTGGAGGTGTTTCTATCGTGGATGCCTACACGGTGTGCTTATGTCCCTGGTAGATTCCTATGGCTGAACCTACAGAAGTGTGACACTTCTCATTGGAGGTGAAGTTGTAACTCTCCTTTCGGCCGACCAACCTGAATATTGTTGTTTTCTTCCACTCTTTCTTCAAATTCATCCCTTCAACATTCAATCCAACTTTTCACATCTAGGTCATCTCCTTCACATTCACTTGATCTTCTAGGAACTTCTTCACTTCATTCACAAGCTTCACAATATCTTCACAAGATCTAAGAAACTTCTTCACCATCCCTTCAATCTCTAAACACTTTACACTTCACAGCAACAACATCAACACTCCACCACTTCAGTAGAGCAAGTGTGGAACAAAAAACCATTGCAGCAGAGGCTTGAGTTCCTCTATTTTTCTCCCACATTAGCCTTGAGCACTCTTGGTGGAGGTGGTAAGCTTTCACTCCTCTCCTCTATTACTTGGTTGAATAGCATAACATTGTTTTGTAGTGCTTTAGTGCTCTTTACTTCATTTATATTTTTCTCTCTATCTATCTAGTTTTCCATGGAGGTGGGAACACCAAAATGGGGTCTGACTAAGGTAGGCCCCTATACAGCCACCCAACAATTTCTCTTTCCATTTTGTGTGTAGGTATTGAAGACATTCACAAGCTGGAAGCTTCATCACTCACATGGTTGTAAGTAATTCTTTCCTTTCTTCTCTTTTTCTTTGTCATTTCTACTTCTCTTCATTTCATCACATTCTGTTAATTCTTAGCAATCAGATAGCTAGCAGTAATTTAGGCATTCTATATGATATTCTCACTTTTTGGTCCATATGACAAGCCAACACGCCATGCTATCATTTTTTCCCTGTGTTGTCATCCTTTCGCCAAGAGCTTCTCAATTTGTCCAGAGAATCTATGTGACAGGTCTGCTCTTTTAATTTTTGAAACCTTCATTGTTGTTCCTGAGTTAGATTAGGGTAGTTCACCCCGTGAGGATCTCTGAATGAAGAGAACTAATGAGTAGCGAATCCTCCTCTTCTACATATTTGGTGAACCCGATGTGAAGAACATTGTTCTTCAAAAAACTAGGAATTTATTTACCCTTATTTGGTGGGGTCATAACTGTGCCTTGGTGCTTGAAGTTTAGAATTGATTACACTATTGGAAAGGCCTCCTAAAGAACTGGCATCAGTCCCTAAAATTTTACTTCCAAAGGAATTGGTATTTTACAAACTAAACTAGTTCTCTAGATGCAAGTTTCACTCCAAAGACCTATGAAAATGCGATTTACTTGAACATAGAAAACACTGACAAATGGTTATGGATTTAATATCTTCTTTTAATAGTTTTGTATCCAACTTTTTTCAAAATTTTAATGATGTTCTATTTCATGCATGTGATGGTGACTTGGCTTTTCCTATGTCACTTGGTTTCTTTGATCCTTCTCACGAAATTCCTCTGGCTTCGAAGGATATTTTTTCGCAAGAAGATGAAATCATTGATACCTTTCTTAATATTCCTTTACGTTCTCTCCATTCTGATGCACTCTCTTCTAGAGACGATGCATTTGTGAATGATGAACCTTCCATTCATTCCAATACACTCTCTTTTTGAGATGATGCATTTGTGAATGATCAATCTCATCTTCATTCCAATGCACTCTCTTCTAGAGATGTTACATTTGTGAATGATGAATCTAATATTTGTTTTAATGCACTCTCTCATAGAGAGGTTTCATTAGCAAATGATGAACCTCCTTCCACATCTGATTCTCCATGGATCGATGTTGAGAATTTTCCTTTGAACAATTATTCCACATTTGATCCTATTTGGATCGATGTTGAGAATATGTCTTCAAATAATCATTCTACTAGTTGTGATGAATCTGTAAATGCAATTTGTGTCTCTGTTGCCCCTCAAAGGCCTAAGAGACCAATCATTTACATGACTCCAGCTAGTCCTTCTTCTAAAAGGATTTGTTCTATTGATGGTGTTCCATTTGATGGTGGTTCTCCTAATTTTTCTAAGGCTCCCTCTTATAGAGTGGTAGCCCATACTGATGAGAATAGAATGAATAAACAACCAAGTCTTTCTCAAGAACCTAAACCTGCAATAAAATCACTTAGTGATGATGACCTTATCGATCAACCTCGAGTTCCTTCGAATAAGATCTCATTGTGGGACTTGCTTCAATCTGCTCTGGTTTATCAAGGTATGCTTCAAGAAGCCTTGCAAAAGATCCTCTTTCCTTCTTCTGCTAGGCCAACAGATGCTAATGCGTTGATGGCATATATTCATGTAGATTCACTGAATATTACATTCTATTTGCAGGAGCTCCCATCTCTAGAAGTGCAAAAGCAAGCAGATCCTCTAATGATTATTATTAATATTGATAAAATTGGTATTAGACATACTCTCTTTGATGCTAGCTCATCGCTCAATGTATGTAGCATCAATCTATTGCCTAAGATTAATAATGATTTGTCTTCTCTTAATGCTTCTTTTGTTATCATTTGTGGGTTTGATAATGTTGGGCGACAAGCTCTAGGTATAATAGTGTTACCTTAATAGCTTGGACCCATTACCGTACCTACCCTTGTATATATTGTGTCTAAAAAGTTACCTTATAACCTTCTTCTTGGTAGACCATGGATTCATGCTATGGGTGCAGTCCCGTCTACCTTGCATAAATCTATTAAATTTATTTGCAACAACAAAGTAGTCACAGTGAAAGTTGATCCTAAGGCTATGCACTTATGTGAGATGGAAGTTGTTGGTTGAGCTTTAGTTGTTCCTACTCTTATTCCTTTAGTTTCTTCTAGTGTGTTGATTTTTACTCCTACAATACCTTCTACAAAAGGTACTCTCGAGATAAATGTCCCTAAAGAAGATCCTTCTAAAGCAAGGAGCCCTAAGTGTGCTCCTTCTACCTCTTCTCAAAAGAATTCATGTCTTGGTGATGATTAGGGGTCTCTATACTTTACAGATTCCTTCATTTAGGAATATAAATTTCACCCGATCCACTTAGACCTTCCAACAACACCCAAACCCACTATCAAAGATGGTCATTCTTTTGTATTGCCGGATAAGGTGAATGCAAATTGTAATGTTCTTAGTGTTGTTTCTCCTTCTAAGGAATATGATCAAACTTCTATTGAAGAGGTTAGTGTTGGTAATCCTATTAGGAAGGATGATGATGATCTCATAGAGTATAATCCCCATTGCCAAAATAATACCCTCCATGAAGATCTTCCTTTGTCTTCTATCTCTGTATCTTATTCTTGTGAGCAGTCAAACTTTTCTCCACAAGAGAAAGGGTTGCTTCCTAATCCTCACCCTCTATCTAAGAAGGAGTGTATTTTTTTGTGGCTTGTAAGAGCCCACTCAATCACTCTTCCTTCTCCTACATGCAAGAAATCTCATAATCATAATAAAGAAAGGCATTTTTATGCATACAATCGAGTGCCTAGTCATTCCACTAGTGAATGTAAAGCCTTGATGGATAAAATACAACAACTTCATGATTTAGGTGCCATCAAACTCCCATTTTATTGATGCACTTTCTTTTTCTTTGCATGACAAGTGATATCAAGGTTTACCTCTATCCTGCATGCTCAAAGTTTCTTGCATGGTTCTCCTCCCCTATATGTTGGGGGAAATGATGACCCATTTTGGAGATGTGTGTCCTTCTTAAGGACCCTCTCTCTCTCTTTAGGTCTTTCAAATGAAGTGTCTCATGAGTGGACCTTTTTCTCTTTTGAAGGGTTCTTAAGGGACCTCTTTGAAATCTTTTCTCTCAAATGAATTCATTGGCATCTAGCTTAGGGGCAGCCCAACTAGACCTATTTCATAACTTTGCATCTAGCTTGGGGGAAACTTGACTAGGCCTTTTTTTTCAAACAGCACATCCCTTGAGTGGACCCCTCTTCCTTTTGAATGGTTCCTTAGGGGCCCCTTTGAAAGTCTTCCAACTTGATGATGGTATGCGTGGTTGTCCACTTACTTGCTCTATAGGACCGAGAACCTATAGAGATCCTTTACATCCTTACTTGGTGATATAGGTTTTCCTCCTCGAGTGGGGATTGCTTTTATCACCTCTTTTGTGATATAGGTTTTCCTCCTTGAGTGGGGATTACTTTTATCACCTCTTTGTGATACGGGTTCTCCTCCTTGAGCGGGGATTTCTTTTATCACCTCTTTTGTGATACGGGTTCTCCTCCTCAAGCGGGGTTTTCTTTTATCACTCCAATTTTATGGTGTAGGTTCTACTCCTAAGCAAGTTTTTCTTTCACCATGCACTTTTTTCATTTCTATCTTTCTCTTCTCAATTGTATATACTGGATCGAAGATCAAAATCTTCTTCATCCTGAGTATATGCTTTTTCTCTAGCTTCATAGTTCTACGAAACTATGAAGTCCTCTTCTAACTATGCACTCTCAAGTTTTTTAAATCATGGTCTACTTCCTCGACAGTTCAGGTATACATTTCTAACCCTATACTCTTCTTGATCCACTTTATCGAGCACTCATCAGTGTTTGTGCTCACTAAAGTGGGGGAAAAATGTATAAGAATGAATTTTCACCCCATGTGCAAATCCCCTTTTTTCCTTTATCCACCTTAGAAAACCAAGTTCTAAGGCTTCATTCCACCTAAGCCCGCTACTTGTATCCCACTTGGCACCTATGTTGAGCATCGGTGGAGGCGTTTTTGTTAGGGACGCACGCACGGCATGTAAACATCTATGTGACATGCTTATGTCCCTAGAAGATTCCTATGGCTAAACCTATAGAGGTGTTACACTTCTCATTGGAGGAGAAGTTGTAACACCCCCTTTGGCCAACCAACCTGAATATTGTCGTTTTCTTCCACTCTTTCTTCAAATTCATCCCTTCAACATTCAATCCAACTCTTCACATCTTCTACCATATCATTCACATTCACTTGATCTTCTAGGAACTTCTTCACTTCATTCACAAGCTTCACAATATCTTCACAATCTCTAAGCAGCTTCTTCACCATCCCTTCAATCTCCAAACACTTTACACTTCACAATAGCGACATCAACACTCCACCACTTTAGTAGAGAAAGTGTGGAACAAAACACCATTGCAGCAGAGGCTTGAGTTCCTCTCATTTTCTCCCCCATTAGCCTTGAGCGCTCTTGGTGGAGGTGGTAAGCTTTCACTCCTCTCCTCTATTACTTGGTTGAATAGCATAACATTGTTTTGTAGTGCTTTAGTGCTCTTTACTTCATTTCTACTTTTTTCTCTATCTATTTGGCTATCTATGGAGGTGTGAACACCAAAATGGGGTCTAACTAAGGAAGGCCCATATATAGCCACCCAACAAATTCTCTTTCCCTCTTGTGTGTATTGAAGACATTCACGAGCTAGAGGCTTCATCACTTACATGGTTGTAAGTACTTCTTTCCTTTCTTCTCTTTGTGTTTTTCATTTCTACTTCTCTTCATTTCATAGCATTTTGTTAATTCTTAGCAATCCAATAGATGCCAGTAGTTTAGGCATTCTCTATCACATTCTCACTTTTTGGTCCATATGAGATGCCAGCGTGTCTTTGGGATGCCAATGCACCGTGTTGTTGTTTGTTCCCTACATTATCGTCCTTTGGCTAAGAGCTCATCAGTTTTTCCAAAGAATCTTTGTGACCTTTTCTTTTTCTTTTTGAAACCTTCGCTATTGTTCCTAAGGTAGATTAGGGAAGTTCGCCCTGTGAGGATCTCTAAATTAAGAGAACTCGTGAGTAGTGAATCCCCCTCTTCTACAGCAAATCTGCTTGCAAACTGGTTCACTCTCTTCCCACATTACATTATTATTCAAGGGTAAGCAATTCAGAAAATACATCACAAGGCATATAACCAAAGTACCAAACATGAAAGAGTAACCTGTCTCCTTTTTCAATTGCATGTTCTCCATCAATTGATCTTTCAATAATCCACAAAGATCAAAATCTTGATCTTCTATTATCATCTTGTGTGAAATGTAAACAACACCTACCGAAGTTGTACCTTCTCTATTTTTGAAAAATATTTTGTAGGATATTCCATATGCAATCAACCTTGTCACTAAATCTTTGATTGTGGATATTATCAATGCCCTTTGATCTCTAGTTACTTTAGTTAGGGTTTTGACTTCTTTGTTTCGAATTGACTTCTTCTTCAGTGCATCCCCAATTTTGCATAACCCGGTTACAGCTACAATCACTTCTTTCGAGATATGATAGGGTTTATCCAAAGTCATAATATCATCATTCAATTTTTTCAAAATAAACTCAACGTCTCCTAGGCTTCTGAAATAGGGAAATTCACTCCAAATTTCCAAGCTTTTGTGTTTTTCCTCTTTCAACCATTTTAATTCATCGTGTGACAACATGTTTCTTTCAGCTCTAATCTTCTCATAGCTATATTCATCTAGTTTTACCATTTATTTGATTTGTTCCATTTCCCCTTTTGTGCGCATGTCTTGAAAATACCAAAGAAGTTTTTCAACCACACACAAAATTAAAATTTCTCAATATAACAGAAGTACTTGATGGATTAGGTTTCATTGCCAAATTCTCTTCACACATTTGAAATTCTGGTGCAGAGTGATCTCCTACTTTTCTTCAACACAAAGTGGAAAATGAGGGTTTCAAGTTTCCTTTTATATTTCTCACACTTAAATTTTTTTGTAATAAATTTTTTTTCCCTAACTTATCTGGATACCCTATTTTCCTAGTCTATGAAATATAACTCTTCTACGGATCCTCAACTCAGCATGACATCCTTTCCAACTGTTCCAACAACATCTATAAATCATCGGTGCAACCACTGCACTCATCCACATTTTGGTGTCAGTTATCAATAGGAGGTTAGAATATTTTCTTGACAACTCCCCCTAGGCCAAAGGCCTAAAACTAATTCTCGAAGGAATTACCATAAGCAGGTTCTAGTGCTGGCTCATTTCCTATAACAAAGGGACACTTCTTCACCCATGTCTTCTTCATCTGATCTCTTATTTCATCCACAGTCACTTTCCCTTTTCCTTTATCATCTTTCTGCATATTTCTCCCTTTGTATACTAGACCTCTTCTATCCATATTCTTGTTTCTATAGAATCTTGCAATGTGACCATATTTGTTGCAATAAAAACACACAAAATTTCCTTGTTCAAACCAGTTACTCCATTGATTTCTTCTTGATCTACACTAGTTAACAATATGCCAAAATCTTCCATAGGTATAACATCTAACACTCCTTCTATTAACAGAGTTGTTTGACACATTTCCACATTCAATTGACTTGTGACCAAACTTATTGCAATTGAAGAACTGGCTGTAAAATTTGATGAATCACTTAATTTCATTTTGTGTCTACATTGAGCAGACATATGACCAAATTTATTGCAAGAAAAATAGTATCCATTAAACTTTTGAGCATTAGGTTGTCTTACCATATCCCTTTATGTTGTGTTCATCAGATTTCCTTGCCTAAAATTCCTCTTTCCAGATTCAGAACTTTCTCCTTTCTCATAACCAAGACCTCGCTTATCATTTGCATTCTTCTATCCTTGAGTCTACTTATAGTGCTTAACTGAGCTACTCTTGAACTTCTCCTTGTATTCATTTACAGTAGTGAGTTCATCCCTGGGAATAACAATATGTTTTTCAATCTCTTCTTCATTGTTTCTAGATTGTTGCAGTTCAATCTCTAACTAAATGAATTCTCCAGTAATTTTGATACATTCATTAGATCTCTATTTTAGGGACTAGACAATATTTTCCTTCTTCTACTTTCTTTCTTCAATCTCCTTAGTCATCTTCATCGCCATAGATTCCATCTCATGCTTTAGGGTAGCATTGTCCCTAGCAAGCTTTTCACATTCTTCAGTTATTTCCTTCAAGGTTTGATTCAAGTGAATCATCCATGCTTTTGCTCTCTTTCTTCTTAATATGATCATAGAGATCCTTTCTCTTTTCCCTAGACTTAATAATCTGATCCTTCAACTTTTAAATGAATTTCTCAGCATCCTTAAGATTTGCTCTCAATTCCTAGACTTCTACTTTAGACTAATCAAGGTCATCAAGTGCCACCAAAAGTTGCTCCTCAAGACTACCAAAGTCCATTACATTCCAAGATCCACCTCAAGCTGTAAAACTTATTCTGAGGAACTCAACTCTGATACCAATTGTTGGACTCAAGCAACACTGAGAGGGGGGGTGAATCAGTGTTGTGCAATTTTTAACACTATTAATCTACTCTCTTCAAGTTTCTATAACATTCAATCAAAAGAAAGATGCATGAACATAGAAAAATAAGCCACAATACCATAACACAAGTATTTTTAATTGGAAACCCGGTTAAGGGAAAAACTACAGTGGAGGTCAATCCACAATTTGAGTACTCAAAATATAATTGTTTTACAAAATGGGGAATGAACTTGCATTCAGGAATACTGCCTAGAGCTCACTACTCAAAATTAGGAAGGATCACTACCTTACAAAATATTTGGATTACATCAAAAGGTTGAACTGAGAAACTAGCATCTATAAATGCCTAATTACTATTTCAGTTAGGCTCATAGATCAGATTCTTGACCTTTTGTCTAATTTTGCACTTCGCTCTGCTCTGCCTTAATTCCCTTCACAAAATCCTTTTCTGCACAAATGAAAATTGCTTAACTGATCTTTTGACATTCGCAATACACATCCACACATATCGAACACCACACACACACCAAAATGAATTAACCAATCTCATATATATATGCTATCAAGAATTCAGTCGCTATATGTCAGCTTCAATAAAATAGAAAATATCTTCCAACTGTTGGCTCAAATCATGAATAGCACTTAATGTGTATCCATCAAAGTCGACCATAGCATAGTTAGGACCCAAAACAAAATATCCAACACAAAAATACTTCAAACAATTCCGCCTTAAGCATCTGCAACACCTTACATTCACTTAGTCGGCCTTCATATATTGATGAACAGAAAATCGAACGATTGGATCCCATAACTCATACACCATTTGATGCGACAGCACAAAACTGAAGAATAACATATTTCATATATCCAATGACCTTCCCTGATATCCACAACCAAAACTGTTAAACTGATAATGCAAACCACTTGACGAATTCAACTTCAATCGGATACCCTGTTCTTCACTTTGTCTTTCAGTATAGTCAGATACTACAGTGTAGACTGGATTAATGACTTTATTTGCCATCAATGACAACACTAGAATCCATATGCCAATAGCAAGGGATTTTTCATTTGTGGAGACCTAGAAGGCTTGAGGCCATGCATATTGGAAGTTTCATTAAATTTTGTCATTTGTCTTTATAAGTGATCAAATGATGTTGAATGGGATGAGTTACACCAGTTATAGTCATGCCAAAGTTTGGCTATGTGTTTGGACCATTGGATTCATGATTAGCCATGTTATTCAAGTTGTGTAGTTGAATTTTCCTCATGGTAGAAGATTTATATTTTGTGAACCTGTTTTGTGCCAAAAGAATGGCAAGTTGCAAGTTGTGAATCTCAGTATTGCATCAAAATAATAATAACAATAAATAGAGAAAATAAAATATTAGAGAGAGTAATAGCTGAAAAATAATTCTAGCTTTATTGTATTCAATCTAGCAATATACAATCACCATTACATTTGCAACATGAACAGTTGCATATTTAAAGTTGATTTTAGAAACTTCTAATATTCTAGAGAATTCTAAAACTAGAATGTTCCTTTTATTGGACAACTTTTAGCTATTTCTAATTTCTAGAAAAATCTATCTTTTGAACTTGAACAATTTCAAATTGTTTCTATTTTTTGGAAAACACTCTTTTTAGAAAAATCCTAAGACAATCTTATCATTTTAACATCCCCCCCTAAGATTGGCTAGAATATTACAAAAAGGATACAAAGGAGAGGAGAACATTATAAAACTATTCCCCCTTAATGTTCACCTCTAGCATACCAAGCATTCCTCGTAATTTCAAAAATTTGGCCTCAATCATACTCTTAGTAAATATATTAGTTGCTTGTTCTTCACTTTGGAAAAATTGGAGATTAACAAAATTTGCTTGAACAAGATCTCGAATATAACGAACATCAATCTCAATGTGCTTTTTTAGCATGGAAAACAAGATTTTTTGCAACTTGTATAGCACTTTGATTATCACAATTCAAAGTAGTAGCTGAAATTTGTGTAAAACCAAGCTCAAATAAAATATTTTGAATCCAAAATGCTTCCTTTCCTGCTTCTTTTGCTGCTATATATTCTGCTTCACATGAAGACAATTATTTAGTAGTTTTTTTTTTGTTGCTCCATGTAATTGGATCTGACCCAAGCTGAAAAATATAACCCCTAGTAGATTTCCTGTCATCTATATCACCTCCCCAGTCTGAATTTGTAAAGCCAATCAAAGAAATTGAGGACTTGTAACTATAATGTATGCCATAGTAAATGGTTCCATGAATGTATCAAAAAATCCTCTTGGCAACCAACCAATGACTTTCTTTCAGTTCGTACATAAATCTAGATACCATATTGACTGCAAAAAAAATGTTTGGTCTAGAATGGGTTAGATAAACCAAGCTACCAACAAGTTGTCTATATAAAGCACCATCCACCTTCTTGGAGGTACATTCCTTAGTAATATTAACTCCATAATGGAAAGAAGTAGGGGTTGGCTTGCATTCAAGCATTTTAATTTTTTCTAAAAGATCCAAAGCATATTTTGTTTGAGAGATAAACAACCCATCATGAAGCCTACTAATTTGCAAGCTAAGAAAATAATTTAGTTTGAACCCAAATCACTCATATGAAATGCCTTCTTAAGATAATTTTTGAAATCATTGATTAACCCAACATTTGGTCCAACAATGAGTAAATCATCTACATAAACTGCAACAAGAATAATTTCATTTTGTACTCTCTTCACATAAAGATTTGGATCTGAATTATATTTTTTAAACCCATGAAGCTGAAAATACTTTTCAATCTCCTCATTCCATACTCTTGGTGCTTGTTTAAGTCCATAAAGTGACTTCTTTAATTTGCAAACAAAGTTAGGATGTTTTTTATCTATAAAACCAGGTGGCTAATCCATATATATTTCTTCATATAAATATCCTTTTAAGAAGCATTTCTTACATCCATTTGATGAACATGCCACCCAATACTTGCAGCCAAAGAAAGAATAATTCTAATTGTATTCATTTTAGTGGCAGGAGCAAATGTTTCTTCATAATCAACACCCTCTTTTTGATTGAACCCCTTAGCAACCAATCTAGCCTTGAATTTTTCTATAGCACCATTTGATTTAAATTTTGTTTTGTAAGCCCATTTGCAACCAATAACATTCTTATCTTGGGGACGTAGCACATGTTCCTAATTTTTATTCTCTAACAATGCATTATATTCCTCTTTCATGGCTTGCTCCCATTCTTTCTTTCCTCTAGCTTGCTCATATGAGTTTGGGTCATTTACTTGTATTAATTTGTCTATGAGAGCACTACCATTCCTTCCATGGATCTTTGAGCCTTGCCTATATATTTCTTCAACACTCCTTGTCTTTTGTCTAGCTAAAAAATCATCTTCTTCATCATCACTACGTGCATAAAATGGCTAATTACAAGCATTAGTTGTTTTATTTTTAATAGTATTATTAGTGCAAACCTCATCCTCATCAATGTAGTCTGCATTTCTTTCTAAAATATTCACCCCCATTATCCATCCTTAAGCATTTAATTCTTTCTCTGCTTTGATTTTCAACTAATGCCTTAAACTTTTGAAAAACTTCAAATACTTCATTTTTCCTTTCAAGAAAATAAACCCACACTCTCCTACTATAATCATCAATAAAAGTGAGAAGGTACCTAGCACCTGAAAGTGAAGGATAACCTGGTTCACATAAATCACTATGAATGAGTTGCAGCAGATGATTAGCTCTCCATGCTTTACTTGAATCAAAAGGATCTTGGTGATGCTTCCCTAACACACCTCCTTCACAAACACCTTTAGAAGCTGAATTTTTTGTTAATCCTCTAACCATATCCATTCTAATCATGTCTTGTAATTTTCTATAATTTATATTTCCAAGTCTAGCATGCCAAAGATTTGACATATAATCAATCTGGGCAATAAAAACATGAGTGTGTATTCATCATCAACAAACCCCAAAAATTTAAATAGACTCTTTTCATGATCAACTCTACCAATACCAATTATATTGCTTGGTTCTTTTCTATTTCTAACAACAACTTGATCAATAGTGACAACAAACTCATATCAAGCTTAAACAATTTTATATACTGAAATAAGATTCACCCCTAATCCTTCAACCACTAAAACATTTTTCAAATACCCATTTGTTATATTCACAGTCCCTATTCCTAAAACTGAAAGTTTCATTTTATTGCCAATAGTAATTTCTTGATCTGAATTCTTCCCTTCATAAAAATTAATAGAAAAAGATGTATCCCCAGTCATGTGAGATGATTCCCCTAAATCTAAAATCCATTCTTTATTAGAATCTGAAGCAAAGTATCCCCCCTTAACACTAGTTTTACTCTCGGGTGTAGCAATTACCTCTTCATTTGATTTCTCTTTCCTTTTTAGGGAGATGGATACAAAGTTATGCCTATCCTTATTTCCATCCTTAAACCTTTCTTGATTTGGCTTGTATTGATGTCTTTCATTGTCCCTCTTCTTCAAACAAAATTTCTCCATGTGATTCTCACCTACTCAATACCTGTAAATAATGGGTTTTCGTCCAACTTGTTTTTTTGCACCATCATTTCTAGAAAAATGGTTAGAACCTTCATTATTCCAAAATTTATTATTTCCTTCCCAATTCTTCTTTCCATCATTTCTAGAAAATTTACTTTTAGTTGCATGTGCATGATTCTTCTTAATATATCCTTCTTTAATAAGCTAAACTTCTTCATCTAAAACAGACTTGCAAAATTCATCAAAAGCTTGCTAGGGGGTATGTGCAGGATCATGATAGACCAAAAAGTGGTAATATGATGAGTATGTGTAGGGTATTTGGCTGACGACTATTTTTTTTTACCTAAAATTGATGAAACAAAAAGGGTTTTTAAAGGAGATTCTCAACTTTCCACCAATATAAATTATGCTTTACTTTGAATTTAATAAATAATAATTATTCATTTTCTATTTGAATTACGACTAAAGTATTGATTGATAGGCTGATTGAAAAAAATCTATAGCTTTCAAACAGTGTCACATTTTTTGAATCTAAAGCATGCCTCACATTCTATGCTTCACATACTATAGGATTTTTTTAAAAAAATGAATTTCATGAAGTTTTGACCAAGTTAAGGTGGTCAGACATACAGGTTTTTATATTTTTTAAAAGTTGTAATAAAAAATTCATAATTATATATTTACTTGGAAAAAAATTACAAAAAAATATGCATCACATCGGGACATGAGTCCTCTACTTATATCTAAAATATTTTAAAAACATATTATCATTAAATTATTGCACGGTTAGGGTGGTCAAACAAACACCTACTTCTTATTTTTCCCGAAATTTAAATATTAATGCATTGAAATTTTAAATTTTCACCAAATAAATCTTTTTTAAATAAACCTAGTAGTTTAGAAACTACATTCAATTTTCTACAGATTCTATTGTTACATATTTTTGAAATAATATAGATAACTTATTCAAATTTTTACGTCAAGTTGCCTAACTCTAATTTTTTTGAATTTTGAGCCACTTAAGGGCCTTTTTTTCCATGATGATCTTGCACATACCCAGGGGGTATTGAGATTTAGTTGAAGAACCCTTTCCCTTGATTCCTTAAATACCTTGCATGGCTAGGTAAGCTTACTTTCAACCATTGTAATCAATTGAAAATCTTTTTTTTGCATATTCAGCAGTTATTTTCTTTAGTTGAGCATTTAAAAAGTAACTTCATTGAAGTAATTAGTCATTTTTTCAAAATCAGATGGATCTAAGTTCATCAATTTTTCTTATATACTAAACATGCTAGCAATATCTACATCTTTATAATCTTTTTATAAATTCTCCCATAGCTCTATTGGATTATCAATATCAACAAATCTTCTATTGAGATTGGGGCTTAAAGCTTTACCAATAATACCTCTAGCTTGCTCCAACTTACATTTCCATAACTCTTTTTCTTTTTCAATTTGGGATTCTCCAATTTCTTTATTCACTATCCTCCATAGAGCCTTTTCTCTCAAAGCATTCTTGACTGCAATCTTCCAATCTGCAAAACCACTTCCATCAAATATTGGCAATACTTCATTTGTAGAGCCCATGTTAGCCACAAAAAAAAAATCATTCTTCAAACAAATATTAATCCAACAATATAATATCCCTGCAACCAAATATCACTCCAACAATACATCAGTCTTGCTAACAAACCACTTCTAGCAATATATTTCTAGCTGAACTTTGCTCTGATACCATGTAAAAATAGGCCCAAAACACTATAAAAAATAATAACAATAAACAAAGCAAATAAACTATTAGAGAGAGGAATAGCTGAAAAATAATTCTAGCTTTATTGTATTCAATCCAACAATATACAATCACCATTACATTTACAACCTGAACAGTTGCATATTTAAAGTTGATCTTAGAAACTTCTAATATTCTAGAGAATTCTAAAACTAGAATTTTCCTTTTCTTGGATAGTTTTTAGCTATTTCTAATTTATAGAAAAATCTATCTTTTGAACTTGAACAATTTTAAATTGTTTCTATTTTTTGGAAAAATCTCTTTTTAGAAAAATCCTAAGACAATCTTATCCTTTTAACAAAAAAAATGAAGAATGAAAATGTTGAAGCATATGCAGTCGAAATTAAGGGGGGGTGTTGGAAGGAAGTTTCTAATTTCTCCCGTAGTTTTTGTAGTTTATATTAGAATCTACCAAACCAATCTTATAATTTGTTTTAGTCTTTTCTATTTCAGATAGAGATGAATAGAAGTTTCCTTGTAAGACTATTGTAATGCATCTATTTAATCAAGTTGTAGCCTTTTTAGAATCAATCAAATTAATGAATATAATGTGTTTTATGTTGTAGCATTCTCTATTTCTATATATTTTTGTCTTTGTGTTTTTTTTCTAACAGGAAGAACATGGTTGGCGTGAGAGGGAAGAAGGACATTTGGAGGCATGGCATAGATAGCAATATGTTGATTGCATTTGGGTCTATAATGGCTGAAGAGATCAATAGCTTGTGTAAATCATGCCTGGGATAGATCTGTGGAAGTAGTGAGTTGTTATGGAAAATAATTTCCCCTAAAACTTTGTCACCCTCTATGCTGGTAACTGCCCAGGTGAATCATCGGGTTGTTGTAGGTTGTGTGAATGAAAGAGCCCTTGCAAATCTTGTGCATGTGTGATCAGAATGAATCTTGGCATGTAATTTTGACTGGCGTGTGTGACTTGTAGTGACCAATGCCTTGGCACTTTTGAAAGACGCTTTCTAGATTTAAGGTGTTTTGAGGGCATGTGGTCATCTTTCAACAAAATTCAGATGGAGTCAAATTTATTTTAGTAAGAGGATTTATAGTTCCATTTAGAACACTAGGATTTGAAATATTTATGGGAATCGATGGAAACCATGTGATGAACACTAAAATTTGGTGAAAATAAAGAACCATTAGAGATTTGTATATGTTATTCTTGAAAGGAGATTTATATTTTTTTCAATTTCTACTTTATTCCATCTCTAAAAGCTGATTTGAAATAAAGTATGTATGATATGGGAGTTTGTGTCAAGCACTTGAAGAATGGAGTATGACAAGTACCTGTTGTCATAATGAAGGCATGGGAATGGAGTATGGAAAATTCCCACTATCATAAAGAAGCCATGAGTCATTTGCTATATCTACACAAGTGCCACAAGCTTGAGAGAGTGAAGGTAGGTGAGAACTATAAAATTATTATATGGGAATACTATTGCAACAAATGTAGTTGTTATTATTTAGTTGGTTTGTAGAAGGAACACTCTTATGTAGAAGACTCAATGCATAATATTTGTTTTGAGTATTTTTTTAATCTCAAGAAGAAGATGCAAATTCTGATGACAGGTCTAGATGGTGTTAAGACTACTATTTTATACAAGTTGAAACTTGATGTTATCGTTACTTCCATTCCCACTATTGGTTTCAATGTTGAAAATGTTGAGCTACAAGTTGTTGATCTTCTAGCTATAGTAAAGAACATTATAAATGTCACTCAAATTGGGGTCATCTTTGCTATTACTGATGAGGCCTCAAAAGACTTTTCTTGGATATCAAATGGATAAAGTGTAACAAGATCATATTGAACATTGGTGGGACTATAGGATGGAAGAATTTCCATCATCTCAAGTTAACTTCTCACTTTGAGATGATTCTTTGCATGAGAATCATTTTTTGTTTTAATTTTTTGCTTTTCCTTGTTGTTGCTAACAAATTTCAAGAATACACATATTGTGAAGTTTGATTTTTGGAGACAAGTAAGGGGTTTGGTTTAGAGCTCAATATGAATGGTTGTCTAGTAATTATGGTCTAGACCAAGGGTTAAACCTTTATGAGTGTCGAGAAGACAACTTGGAGGCTGGTTGTCCAATAACTACTGTCTATAATTCAGAAGGTTCATGGGAGGAAGAACTTGGGAATTTATCTCAAAGCTTCACCTGTTCAAGGGTTATGAGGCAACTTGGAGGAGCTCACCTGATTCAAGATTTATTTCTTCAAAAGGAAAATCTTCTAAAAAATATATACTTTTTTTGTATTCAGGAAGTTTTGTTATATGTAAGCCTTAAGGGGGGTCCCTTGGCAAAGTGAATAAGATATTTTAGGGGATATAGTTGTAGGAAAAATGTAATAAGGGGGGAATGTTATTGTAATACATTGTTTGTTTATTGCAATTTCGTTATACCAACTATCATCAATTGTCTAGGTAGCTATGCATTCTCATCTTATTTGTGTCGTACATACTGAAACAAATGATCAAACAAGAAATTTTCCAAAAAATGTAACTAACCTTGTCCAAGCTCTCATGCCAACAATAGCATATTAAAAATAGGATGACATGTAAAAATACTTAATGCAAATGAAACTAGGTAATTTGACAATGAATCTTGTCACTTATTATAGTTCCCTAATATATGTATTTCTCTCCATGAGTGAGAACCATAATGAACATATACATCTATTCCTCAAAGTGATGAGCACCTTCATTACCAACCAGTCTATGTAGGACCATAATTATATTTGAAATCTCCTCTACAAAATGTGATATATTTAGCTTTCTTGATAATTATGATTTTCTCCTTTTAGGCACTATGATCCACTACCTTGAAATTTTATTACGACACACAGCTTTCTTCTCGGTAAAATTTTGATAAGAAATTATAGCACACTTGTCAAGCTCCCAAAATACCTCTCTTTGTGGCAATCTCAACATCTTGCTAAAATATTCAGCATCCAACCTAGAAATTACTATGTTATTTATAATTTTTGCCTCTTGAGTTGAAGCATCATAATGATTAATACATTCCAAAACTAGATTTGTGCATTGTACCACCACATAAAAGCCATCGACCTACAAAAAACCACTATCTATTAGCTCTTGTGTAACTGGAGACTTATTCTAGACATTCAATCTCTTCTAGAACTACTCGAGATTGATGTTACCTAGCTTGGAATCTCCAATTTTAGGTAAAACATTGTCTAAACCATAAAAATCCTTGTACCCAAGCTATTTGTATCTTGTTTTAGCCCTAAAAATATTACAAACAATGCAAAAAATATTATTTTAACAAACACCTAAATGTTTTTTATGAAATTAAGCCTAAATCACTAAAATTTATCTTTTATACATTATAAGACCAAAAAAACACCCTACACCTGCCTTCAATAAGCTCTTCTACACTATACAATGCCTTAAATCCTCTCTCTAATGCTCCCTAACTACACCCTATAAATTTTCCTTCATACTTTTATTAGCTCTCATCAATTGCATGTTAAAATGTATTCTCTATTTTTTAATTTTGTTTTATATTGAACATACAGTGTTCTCAAGAGTTGTGACTATATACAGGGCCATCCCATAATAATGGGTTACACATTTTGGCCAAACTTGACATTGAAATCAACATTTTCATAAAAAACTTCACTTTCTAACACCTATAGTAGATAAACTATTATGAATTTGAAAATGATGTAAACTAGTGATTTGTGAGATTTTGTTTATAGATTTTAAATGTATTTTTAGAAAAAAATAATAATAATTGTAATTTTTTTGTGTCTCCCTTGATAACTAGTTTTTAATAGTAAACAACATTTTTAAAAAGTGGTGTGTACTTTGACTCACATAAATTTTTTTATACAAAGGATAAAATTTTAGTTCTTTTGAATTTAGGTTGGTAATACTAGTATCTAGTGCTTTCATTTTGTTTCATAATTTTTTTGTTCAATATTTTCTTTTAATTAAGTTTTGAAGTCAAAACAATTACAATTTAGACATAGGTGCACTTTGACCTACATAACTTTTTTGGTGTGTATTGAAATTCAATTTTTTCTTTTTGTTGGAACAAGGACATCAATACCTAGTGCATATATAATTTTTAATTTTTTTCCTCAAATTTACTATTTTTCCATAATTATTTTTCATTGAATTTGATGTTCAATGAAAAATATTTTTTCAATAAAACTATAAAATAAAGTAAAAAGTAAAAAAATATATATATTACATTTATAGTTTATGAGAGCACGTTTTGAGCACTATAGTTCTTCAACTTGATTTATCAAGTTGAATCCATTTGCACCTCCTTCCTAGGCTTCGAAGTCAAAAAAATGTATAAATTTTGAAATGTTGGAGGGGAAGGTGGAAAAAGGGTGGGTTCATTCGAACCCCCCTTCTAATGGGGGGTTCATTCGAACCCCCTTATTAGGAGGAGGATTCAAATGAACACCCTCTGTATGGTGCAAGTGGGAGTTCATTAGAAAGGGGGTTCATTAGAAAGGGGGGTTCATTTGAACCCCCAAGCCATTTTAAAATTTTTGATGGGCATTTCATATTTTTCTTCATGTGAAAAATTGTAACCCACTGTTATGGGTCTACCCTACATCATGTATTTAATGTTAGAACATTCATAACACAACAATATAATTTTATGTACTTGTGTAGAGTTCAATATAAAACCTTATTTGTCTCCACCCATGGTTTCAAAACAACCCCTTTGAGGCAAAAGAGATGTTTATGAGCATTGCTTCAAGTTTTGACATGGTTCTCGAAACCTTATCTAGGATCAAGCCCATTATAAAAAAACTTCTCAAATTTCCAGATCGTATTGAAAGCCTTATCATGCTTTGAGACATGTCCCCTCATGCCATCAACACAACTTCATAAACCAAATTCCTTTCCAAGTTACGCTATGAAAGAATGTTGCCCCACAAAGAGATAATCACACTTGTCAAACAATAACTATAGTTGAAAATATTCAATGTTTCTTTCATGTTTGACAACTATTTGAAAACCATCATGCATGAAAAATCTCTCTCTCTCTCTCTCTCTCTCTCTCTCTCTCTCTCTCTCTCTCTCTCTCTCTCTCTCCTAATAATAGTCTTTCTTATTTTAATAGACTATGACTTTCAATTCAAGCTTGCATCAATTTTTATTACACTTAGAATTCAAGATTCAATATAGGTTTAATTTCAAATTCAAATAATTTTATGTTGTTCAATTTGGAGTATTAAAAAAATTCTCCAAACTATCCTCCACGTGGTAGTAATTGATTGTAGTGCTCAACTCACTCACAGTGCAACTTTAAGTTGGGAGTTTCTCCCCAAATATAATATAATGGTGTAGTAATAGTAGTAATAAATATGTTTGTATTATGGGGGTTGACCCTGAAGTGCAATGGTTAAGTTGTAAGGGCAATAGTTGAGCTATCTAAGGTTTGAATCCCATGGTGGAGAGTGGGAATGTTGCAAGGAGATAGCAACTGTGGGGTCAACAAAGGAAGTAGCGATGGTGGATATGGTGGCAATAACAATGGATATTGTGGAGGCAACAGTGGATATGGTGGTGGCTGTTCAGAATGGCGAGGATGAGGTCCCTCGAATGTGGCCTCACTAGTTCATAGCTCCAATCAAAAGTGTTCAGGGTGTTGCCCCTTAGCAGTGATTTAAATAAATAAATATATATATTTGTATTATATTATATACCATTATTTATAATATAATATAATGTAATTTATTGTAATGTAATATAACATATAATAGAAATGTAAAGGCAGGTACTCTCCACTACGAACACTTGTTTAATTCATCTTTAGTTTTGAGACAATTATTTAAGCTAGCATACTTATCTTTAGAAAAAGATTTGTAAAAGACGTCAATAGAGAGACACATTTTAATTATATTTTTATTTACTATTATAATAAAAAACACATCAAGAATTCATTATCATTATCAATTATTCTCTAAAATATTTATATTATTCTCTAAAATCTTTAAATTAATTAAAAATGTTGAATTATTCTTATCTATTTTAAAATTTTATTATTATATTATCTAATCTTTTTTTTATTTATTTAATTTCATTTATAGAGATTATTATTTTATGTATAGAGATTATTAAAGTGAGAAACACCATTATTGCTGAGCTAAATTATTTTGAATTGATCAAAGGTGGTAACTCACTTTTTAAGGCTCAATCTTTTAATATGCTGCCGATTGTCTTATTCAAGATTCCTCCGGCATTCACATGGCTATGATCACATTCATCTATGACGACAAAAGGTTGCTGGTTTTATTTTATTTACATTTTTACTGTATTTGTAGCCCCCGCTTCATTCATCTATTTTAGTGCACGTTGTCCGTATATGGATATAATGATGTGTAGCACTACCTACCGCCCTAATCTTTTTGGGCTCTGAAACTGATATAGTTCGGTGGAAGAGGGGAACGAGTGATCTGCATTGATAGTTTTGTAAACATCTGAGGGTAAACGGAGCTGTAGATAAATTGGAGTCCAATGGATTCAGATAAAAGTGCTGCAGAAATCCATGTTGTTGCGGTGCCTCTCCTCGCACAGAGTCACCTGAATCAGCTCCTTCATTTGTGCAGAGCCATAGCCGGACGAGGACTAAGCGTATCGTTCGTGGCCACCTCCACCCATATTCACCAGGTCCGCCACCGTTTTCAAGGGTGCGACCTTCACAAGTTCAATATTCTTTTCGAGGAACTCCCCATGCCAGACTTGCCAGATGGAGAGCCCAGCGCTGAAAGCACGCATATGTTTCCCAGACATCTGGCTTCTCTATTTGATTGCGCGGACCTCCTACGGCCCCAAATGGACAGCTTCCTGCGCAACATCTCTTCCTCCAACAACAAGAAAGTCGTGATGGTGTACGATAGTCATATGGCGTGGGTTCAGCCATTGGCCGACAAGTACGAGATTCCAGCCTATATATTCAAACCCGTGGGCGTTTATCCCAGACTCTGGGTTAGCCATAAACGGACCGGCACTGAATTTGCAGCGTTAGGGTTCTCAAGTCTTAAAGTACCGCTATTGCGGACCATACCCGAACAACATTTGAGGTTGTTGGCCCGCCAGGAATCGTTCCTCGGGCCTGCTAAGGGAATGATCTCCAGCACCTTCCGCGCAATTGAATCTCGATTCATTGACTTGGCCGATGAGCACAAGGTTTTGGGCCACAAGCCTCTGTGGACAGTGGGTCCTCTCCTTCCCCTGCAATTGTTGAGCGAGGACCCGCCCCTAGAATTACAGACGGACAGTGAATGCACAAGATGGTTAGACCGCCATTCTCCGGCGTCCGTCCTGTACGTATCTTTTGGTAGCCTCTCTTATTTGCCCGCAGCACAAATCCGGGAGATTGCCGTGGGATTGGAGCGCAGTGGACAGCCTTTCCTGTGGGTACTAAAGGCCTCCGACTCGTCCCGTTTTTCGGCGGAAGAGCATTCGAATGGGATATGCGAGTTTCTACCGGAAGGGTACGAGAGTCGAATACAAGGACGCGGCTTCATTGTCAGCACCTGGGCGCCTCAGCTTCAGATACTGTTTCACAAGTCGACTGGCGGATTTGTAACACACTGCGGGTGGAATTCGGCGGTGGAGAGCATCTGTGCAGGGGTGCCCATTGTTGCCTGGCCTCTGCATTCCGATCAGTTCGCCAACGCTAAGCTTGTAAGTTGCGAGTTGAAGACAGGTGTCGAAGTGAAGGAATGGAGTAATACAGAGGAGTACGAGATGGTGAGTGCGGAGGAGGTCGAGATGGCCGTGAAACGTTTGATGGTGAGTGAGGAAGGAGTGCAAATGCGGAAGAGGGCGCGGGATTTGAGAGCTCAAACCCGGATGGCGGTTGCGGAGGGAGGCTCTTCGTCCGACCAATTCGATTCCCTTCTCAACCACTTCTCCCAACAAAGCAATACTAATTCCACGCGTATCAATTAGCTCCCTTTTCTCAATTCCCTATTTGTATGCTCATTGTTGTACTTTTGTGTTTTTATTAGTTTTATATGGAGTTATATAGTACTTTATCTTTGTTAATATCTTCAAATATCTTGGGAGAAGGTTGTCCGAGAAGTTACATTGAGTTTGTTCTTGTCGTAGAAGATGGTGACCACATCACCTAGAACCCCAATTTTATTGCTGACCTTGATCCAATCTTTTAGAGGGATCAAATCAGAGAATACAAATCAGAGATCGAGAAGGTGACATAGATAAGTAATAGAGGGAGAGAGAGATAGAGATGGGAAAGATAGAGAGATAAAGATAGTAAGGGAGAAATAGGGAGTTTGTGTATATGAGTGAGAGAGAGGTATGAAGACAAATATAAGGGAGATGGATATGTATAAATAGATAGAGAGGGAGGGAGATGAAGGGGGATAAATAGAATGAGGAGAGAGGAGAAGTAGAGAGATATAGAAAGAGAGAGTGATAGGGAGGGAGATAGAGGGATATAGGGGTAGAAATAAGGAGAGAAATTTCATGAAGTTTACAAACTTCTTAACTTTGTGAGTTTGAGAACTTTACAATTTTCTCTTTCTTTCATTAATCCTTTGTCACATTTTCAATATCTCTTTCCCTCTATACCTATCCTTGCTATCTCTATTTCACTCTCCTTTATCTCTCTATCTATCGACCTGTTTCTCTAAATCCTTTGTCTCTCTATATCTCTTTACTTATCTCCCTCTCTTAATCCCTCTTTCTATATTCATATCTCTCTATAAATATTCCTCTATATTCCTCTAACTCTCTCTCCCTCTCTTTTCTCTCTTTTACTCTATCTCTCCCTCTGTATTCTTCTATATATATATATATATATATATATTTCCTCTTTGACACATCTCTATCTCTCCCTCTCTCCATCTTTCTCTTTTTCTCTTAATATCTTTCTCTTTGTTTCATTCTATTCATTTAACTAACTCTTTCTCCCTCTTTATCTCTCTGCATTTATTTTTACCTTTTTACCTCTCTATCTCACTTTCTCTCACTCTATCCCTCTCTTCCAATTCATCTCTCTCTCTCTCTCTCTTCCCTCTTGTATAATTATCCAGACTATCACCCAATGGTATCATTTGTCTAAAAGCTAGAATTGGTACTAAAATTGTTCATATAATGAGCTCCAGATTAGTCCCCAATGGTTTCCCTCTTCTCTCTTCAATGGGAGTCCAACAATTCAAATGTAATTTTTTGTAAAATGAAACCCCAATTGGAGATATAATTTTGATATATACATAGTATAAAAACTAACATAATTTTAAATTATTATGCACTAGGAACCCAATTGGCATATATTATAATTCATCAACACATATGAAATGATAAATTTTATTATTTCTTCATTCCATTTTACATTCATTGAGTTCATTATTTTTAAGCATATAGTGAGGTAATGCATGAGGTCAATTATTAGATCGTTAAGTGACTTTTTGTGCACAACTTATCATTTGAGAGGTTTTAAAGGTGAATTATTAAGTCCTTACAAAAATTATTATGCCCCAATTGTAGCTCCTCATAGACTTGTGTCATCTTTGGATTCTTGACTTGAAATGGTTGAACAAATTTAATCTCTTATATCTCTCTTTTTCCCTATATATTTTTTATATATTCTCCCTCTCCCACTTTTATCTCTCTACATCTATCTACATATATTTATTTATCTAACTGCCTATCTCCATATCTATTTATTTTTCCAAACTATCTCTCTCTCTCCCTCTCTCTCTCCCCTTTTGTCTCTCTACATCTATCTCCATCTCTATTTATTTTCCCAAAATCTATCTCTCTCTGTATATATATATATATATATTCAATCATTCACAAAAAATGGTTGATCAAATTTTAATCTATTTTCTTTATCCCTCATTCCCTTTATATCTTCTATATCTATGGCTCTCAACTAGTCTATCTTTTAACCTCCCCTCTCTACCTCTTAATAGCTCTATCTCTTCATATATGTTTGTCTCCCTCTTTATCTCTCTACTGTATAGGAGTGAATTTGCATCCCTTGTGTAAATTCCCCTTTTGCATCCCCTCACCTTAGAAAATCAGACTCGAAGGTGTAATTCCACATCACCCACCTACCTTCCATCCACATGGCATTTGTCTTGTGTGTTGGTGGGGGAATATTTGTCAAGGACGTGAGTGTGGCACGCAGATGTCTATGCAGCGCACTGCCATCCCTGACAGATTCCTTCCTCTAGTGTCCACAGGGACATTACGCTCTCCATTGGGCACAAAGCGTAAAGCCTCTATGTCGACCAATTAATCTAAAAATGACTCCTTCTCTCCCATTTTGATCTTGAAATGGCCATCTTGGTAATTAATCCTAGCTTCTACAATCTCTTTGGCGTCTCTTTAGCATTCTACTTGACCTCTTAAGAATTTTTACACAACTCCATTGAGCATTGCAGCAACTTGTTACTCCATCAACTTCATCTTTGTGCATGTTGTGCTACCATAGAAGCTGTGAGTTTGGAGTCTTACGAGACCTCCCTTCATCACTGTTGCAGCTGTGTCAACTTTTCCAAGCTCGTTACCTTGCATTCTCCCTTCATTGGCCTTGAGAGCCTTTGGGTGGAGGTGGTATTGCATCACTTCCCTTTCTCATTGTGGTTTGATAGAGTAGCATTATATCGTTTGTAGTGTTCAATACTTTCCTTTCTTCTTTCCTTTATCGTATTTCTACTTCGGGGCTTTCCCAATTGTCCATGGAGGTGGAAACACCAAAGTAGGGGTTTGACTAAGGCAAACCCCTATACAACCCAACATTTTTCCCTCTCTCGGTTATGTGTAGGTGAACATGTGCTTGGAAGTCACTAGCGAACTAGAGTTTTAGTGAGTTGATATTCATCACCCTTACCTTCATCTACCTTCTTTATCATTTACATAGGTATTTCTTGTATTTCATCATTCTATTTATTTCATTAAAATTAGCCAGCTAGATAGTTAGTAGGTTTTCTTGCTTTCTACACTATACTTCACGTTTTCTGGTTGTACGAACACTAGATGGCCTTGCTATCATCTTAGATCTACACTGCCATCCTTAGACAAAGAGTTGTTTGAGTTGTAGTTTGGACTCAAGAAACCAGCTCGTCTAGCCTCATTTAGACTTTTGAATCTGTAGAGTGACAAAAGTAGTTGAGAGTTCTCTTCATTCTCGATTCTTGTCCTAAACACCTGTTAGCTTGAGGTAAGATAGGGCATCCCTCTACTCTCAGCTCTCTATGACTTGGAGCCTTTGTATGGTTGGTCCCCCTACCTTACATTTTGGTGAACCTGATGTGAAACATTTTGGTTCCATTTAGCGGTGCTAAAGGGTCCTTTCCTCGTATCCTAGGAGCATTGTAGGTGTGAGTGTTGTGGGGAATTTTTCCTTACAACCCAACCTACAATCCCTAGTGGTGTAGTTGGAATGTTTTATAAGTGTCATAGAATGAAACCTTAACTGGGTCACTATCTAATTATGAAACCTTTGGGGGCTTTGTGAAAGTTTTGTTTAGTGTACGCAATGGCCTCCTTTCTGCATCTACCTATACCTCCTGCACAACCTATGAGTAGTTCCCTTGGTATAAATTTCACCTTGCAGGACCTACCAATGGGCTATAATAGAAAGCCATCTCTATACATCCTCACGTGAATCAACAAAAACACCATAACAGGTGTTCTTGTTGACCCGATGTGCTAGGTGAATGTGATATTGAGGAGATTATGTTGATCAATTTCTTGCACAAAGATGGGTACCACGCAAGTCTAAAAATACCATCCATACACATAACAGACTTTTTGTACCTCCCCTTGGTAGCATCACCTTGTTGGTCCTTGTTAGACCTAGGTCAGAAAACCTACTCTTTGACATAATCCCAGGGTCTGAACTCTTTAGGGTGAAACTGGGTATCCCCTGGTTAGTTGCTATGAATGCAATTCCCTCAGTCATGCATAAGTGTCTGAAATTTATCCATGAGGGTTCAATGCACGTAATCCATGGCATTGACTATAAATTGTCGGTTGCACATGGTAGCTATTCTCTAGATCACTTTTGGCCTACACTCGTTGGTCGCTTTTGCCTAGGATGGACCTCTTGTACTGGACCTATGAGAAGTATAAGAAGAGGCACTTAATTCCTAAGGTGAGATACCCTCCATCTCCCTATATTGTATCACATAGGGCCTGCTTGAAAGCTGGTATTGATGCCACCTTGGCTCAGAGAAGGGAGGAAGAGAAGCATGCTCGAGGTTCTTCTTCCTCCTCTTCCACTATCCCACTTGTCGCTTCCTCTTGCCCCATTGTGACATCATTAGATTTTTCTCCTAAGCGATTGATAGATAATCTTATGGTTCCCACTTGGTGAAATTCCAAGCACTCGGTATTCAAACTTCCTATCTTACCTACGATTCCTCTATGTCTCGGTCTCCATGACATCCTACCACTCCTACTCCCAAGGAAGTGAATGGGAAGAGGCCCACTGCTGAGGAACTAGAACCAACTACCCCACTATTGTTCCAACCTCCTCTCAGTCCCTCCCTCTTGCTCCCATCCAAGAGTCTCTCCCTCCACTAGAAATTTTTGTGGACACTTTGTTAGCTGAGTAGGAGCCCTCTTTCCCATCTCAACTCCTAGATTCTAGCTCCCAGAGTCGTAGAAACCACCTTGCATGTGAGCGCAAGTGTCAGCAAAAGGCTCTAGTGGCTAAGCAGGCCACTTTGCATAGGAAGGAAGGGGAGTCGACTGCCCCTATTTTAGGGCCTATTGTTGTGTCCTCCTCTCACATCCCCTCTGCTTCAGTTCAGTTAGCCTCAATGTTGCTTCCTAGTCCTGCTATGAGTGTATACCCCTAACCCTAAAAAGGTGCAGGTGTTTATTGCTCCTTTGGTTGGGTCGCCTCTCTTGATTTCCCTCCCAAACATCTCGCCATTCCCTAAACCTATGGACATATCGAACACCTCGGTGGTGTCTGCCATAGTTTTCTCCTCCTCCTTTGTTCCTTCTACCTTGTTCATGGGGAACTCGCATCCTCCGATGAAGAGGAAAATGGAGGTTGGACCTTGCAACAATGGGGGGTGTAAGAGGAGTCCACCTTCTTCAAAGGGTGGTCATGTGTTGGCATGTGTTGTCCTAGTGACAAAGAAAGCTCTAGCATCCCTTGAGTTTGTCACTACTCCTGAGTCACTAAGTGAGCCTAGCAGTGAATCTCGAGCGGCGCCTTCCTTGTCTATTGAGGTAACACATGATGCTCTTGTGAAGTGCATGTTCAACTCTTTGGACAAGGTCTCGGCCCTGTAAGTGATCTTTGCAAATTTGTTGACCTTTGCTCCACAAGAATTGAGTGGAGAAGACCTTGCGGGACCTTCTTCCTTGGCTCTTGTTGCAGGAGGGTCAGAGGGTTCCCCCCTTAACATTTTTCCCTTGCAAGCTCATCTTCCTTGTATAATGACCTAGATTGGAAGTTCGGTGACCTCTTGGTTGACAAGTGTTAGGAGGGTGCCTCTTCTTTATTTGTAATGTAGATTGTGTGTATATGTTTTTGTTCCACTATGCTTGCGTTATGTGTTTCTGGATGACCATTGTCACCCTTGTAGGTGCTTAGATATAGGAGTGATTATTTGTAGTAAAACTTCCTCTATTTGTGACATTATTCTTCGTCTGTTATGTGTATTAATTTTCAATAAATTGCAGATAATACAAAGTGTTGGGGGCATTTAGGCTTCCTTTCCATGTTGACCCAATTTTTTATTTTTACTTTGTTTTCTCATGCATTCTTCATATGGTCTGACATAGTAGGGGGTTGATGACAATTCATTAAAAATACTATTATTATACTTATATATATTTATGAGCAGCTCTGACCCTGAAATATCAGATTTCCCCTATGCCCCTTGTTCATGATGTTAAATTGTTTCATTTTTTAGTGAATTCATATTTCTCTCTTCTTTGCTTGATTCATGATGTTGTGGTGCTTATGTGTTGTCCCTCAGGTGTGCAAAAATATCACCACGGTGACATCTCGCTATGTCCCGCGGGCCACAACATCACTTTTTCACTCTTGATTTTCTCTTCTTAGGATGTCACATGTCTCTGCATTTAGCACACACCATCCTAAGGGGGGCTATCATATCAACTATCATTTTTCAGAAAATGCATTAGATGACCAACAATTTTTTTCTCAAAAATCTTTACAAACTTTTTTAAAAAATATCATTCTCAACAAGGACCCCTAGCAGAACGTGTTTCCTTCATCATGGGTTCACAAAGAATGAACTTGAAAAACTTTCCTCTAAGGAGGGAGCAGCCTTTCCTATGAGAGAATCCTCGACCTTCCCCTCATGAGGAGGCATTTTCTTCCTTTCGAATTCCTTGATGAAGTGAACATCTTTCGAAAGTACTCCTTAATGTTGAATTGATTTGCAAAACATGCTCTCTCACTTTCAAACAGTGCATCCCTTGAGTGGACCCCTCTTCTTTTGAAGGGTTCCTGAGGGACCCCTTTGAAATCTCTTCCTTTAATTTTTTGACTATTTGCATAATTGCCTTCTTGTTTGCCTACGTGGCTACTTTTTGTTTTCTAAAATGTTTTGTCTGCATATTAACATGTTGCTTTGTAGATGCACCTATGAAGTTTCTTTCCAGTATGACTCTACAGAGTCCCCTTACACTGGGCTTCCTTCAAGAGAGAGCACCTGGGGGCACCTTCTTTGTAGGTCCAAGGGCCTGTGAAGCACCTACATCTTGCAGGATTTTTCCATCATTGGTTTGTGGGCCTTTGGTGTACTTTGTTCAACTTCGTAGTTATGTGAAGCTGCAGAGTCCTTTTGTTCAAACCTCCTCAAGAGACAGTACCTGTGGAACTCGTCCTTTGCTTTCCCTATGCTTTCAAGTTTGCTAGATCATGGTCTGCTTCCTCAATGGTTCAGGTATACATTTCTAACTCCTCAATCTACTTTACTGAACACTCATTGATACTCATGCTCGCTAAAGTGGGGGAAAAATGTATAGGATTGAATTTGCACTCCTTGTGTAAAATTCCCTTTTGTATCCTCTCACCTTAGAAAATCAAATTTGAATGCATAATTCCACATCACCCACCTGCCTTCCATCCACTTGGTGTTTGTCCTGTGTTAGTGAAGGAATATTTATCGAGGATGCGATTGCGGCGTGTGGCGTGTAGACATCTACGGCGTGTTGCCATCCCTGATAGATTCCTACCTCTAGTGTCCGTAGGGACATTATGCTCTCCATTGGGCGCGAAGCGTAATGCCTCTATGTCAACCAGCCAACCCAAAAATAGCTCCTTCTCTCCCATTTTGATCTTTAAATGGTCATCTTGCTAATTCATTCTAGCTTCTACAATCTCTTTGGCATCTCTTCAGCATTCTACTTGATCTCCTAAGCATTTTCACAAAACTCCATTGAGAATTACAATAGCTTGTTACTCCATCAACTTCATCTTTGTTTGTGTTGTGCTACCATACAAGTTATGAGTTTGGAGTCTTGTGAGACCTCTCTTCATCACTGTTGTGGCCATGTCAACTTTTCCAAGCTTGTTGCCTTGCATTCTCCCTTTATTGGCCTTGAGAGCCTTTGGGTGGAGGTAGTATTGCATCACTTTCATTTCTCGTTGTGGTTTGATAGAGTAGCATTATATCTTTTGTAGTGTTCAATACTTTCCTTTCTTCCTTCCTTTATTGCATTTTCTACTTTGTGGCTTTCTTGACTGTCCACAGAGGTGGAAACACCAAAGTGGGGGCTTGACTGAGGAAAACCCCTATACAACCCAACATTTTTCCCTCTCAGTTATGTGTAGGTGAACATGTGCTTAGAGATCGCTAGTGAAATGGAGCTCTAGTGAGCTGATATTCATCACCCTTATCTTCATCTACCTTGTTTATCATTTATGTAGCTATTTCTTGTATTTCATCATTTTGTTTATTTCATTAAAATTAGTCAGCTAGACAGTTAGTAGGTTTTCTTGCTTTCCACACTATACTTCATGTTTTCTAGTCGTATAGATGCTAGCATGCCAGAGAGTTTCCAGTTTGTCATGCTATCATCCTAGATCTGCACTGCCATCCTCAAACAAAGAGATTTCTGAGGTGTAGTTTGGACTCTAGAAATTGGCTTATTTAGCCTCATTTAGACTTTCAGGTTTATAGAGTGACAAAATCACTTGAGAGTGCTCTTCATTCTCGATTCTTATCCTAAACACCTATTAGCTTGAGGTAAGATAGGGCAACCCTCCACTCTCGGCTCTCCGTGACCTAGAGCCTTGGTGTGGTTGGTCCACCTACCTTACATCTACATATATATATATATCTTTGTCTCACCCTTCATCTCTCTATTTCTTTTAATCTTTATCTTTTTCTTTATCTACCCCTCTCTCTCTATCCTATAGTCTTTAACTCTCTCCCTATCTCTTTATCCTCTAGTCTTTAACTTGCTTTCCCCTTCTCCCCTTCTCTCTTTCTCTATCTCTATTTATTTTTATCTTTTTTTCTAGATTTTTTTGTTTATTTTCCCTATCTCTCTTTCTCACTTATCTCTTTCCACCTTCTCTATTTTCCTTATTCAAAATGTACGTGCAATGGCCATCAATCACATTTTTTTAGTATCACTTGCAGTGGACAATTAAAATTAAAAACTTTTTTTTTTCAATTTAGTAGTGGAAATATAATTTTTAAAACCATTTTTTTGTATATATAATTGAATTTTTCATTCTATCTTAACTATAGTTTTTTTATGGTTTTTGTATGTTTCGTTTTGTTTAAAAAATTATGTTTTTTATACATATATTAACCTTATTTTTTCTAAACATGGTTTTTCCTTGGGTTTCTTAATGAATAAGTGACACATAAAATTTGCATACAAATATTTCATAATGTGAAGAATATTTTTCCTTAATCATTTTTTTTTCGGTTTTTATATGTTTTTGTCTTGAACAGATGTGTCCGCACTCAAAGTAAAGTTGTTCAGAAAGGTGTGCAACACACCATGTGGTGGTTACAAAACTTTCATTTATCGCCTTCCTTTCGAGAGAGAGCCAGGACACGTGTTAGCTTGGAGGAAGTTTTCTCAAGGATGATTTTCATGAAGTCTGAGAATACCTGCCCGCTTGACACGTCATCTCTTTGTCGCGGGAATTTTGTACTTTGATAAAGTGATCTATTTTGGAGTGTGTCAGAGCTTGCTAGTTTCCTTTTGGTTTTCAAGATGAAAGCTTTGATTCACTGTCGTCGAGCCACGTGATTGGTCAACTAGACTTTTTCCAGGTTGTTTTCTAGGATCTAATCATTATCAGATAACGATATTTGATAAATATCTAAAGGGCATTAATGTGGCAATTGAGAATTGATGAGAAAATATTGTCATGACCTAATTTAAGATATACAATCAGATCGTGAGCTATCAAATGCCAACATCTGGTAGCAATTACTTATGAATTGTCTTCTCTTTTTCTAGCTATAAATGGGAGGTGGCAATAGAAAATAATTTTTTTCCAAAAAAGTTCCAAGTTTCAATTTCCTATTCTCAGGAAAAGTTTCTTTAGTTTTCTAAAGTTATAGAACTATTTTCAAAGGTAGAATTTGTAAAACTTCTTTTCTCTAGTATGTTATATTGTTTATGTTTGAACTGTTGTCAAATTGGCATCTAACCTTTGTTTTAAAGTTCATTTTATATTCAAGCACGAATAATTTGGAAGAATATTTGAGATTGTGCATGATATGGCCTTTATCAAGTTCTTTCTTTATGTTTTTGTTCAGAATGAAACACTGTGTTAAGTTGAATTCAAGTAGTTTGAGCAGTTAATTTCCATGTTGTAGGCTTATATGGTAGGATAATAACCTATGAAATTTGGACTATGTTTTTGAACTTCTCTATTTTTCTAAAGGGTTGTTGTTTTGTTATATTATGTTCTAAGAAGAGAGAGGGTTTACACAATTTCTAAATTTTTTTCTATTAAGCTTGGAAATCTTTATGCTTGATCAGACCTTAATGAACATTTCCTATGGGGAGATTTGAAAAACTACACTATGCTTGTAGTTAGCCTTTGTTGTTCATTCTCTTCCCAACAATGAAGGGTTGTGACATTTTGTGTCTAAAATATCATTCATAGGAAAGATTGGGTTTAAAATGTTGTAAAACCTTTGGCGCATTGCCATTTTTATGTTTTATGTTTACATTTTCTTCTACGCTTCTCTCAAAAACTCAGAGAAGAGTTGGTTTTCTATAAAAATCTTTGAGGTTTTCAATGAGGCACAAATCAGTCCCCCACTCGCTAAATTTCCCATAAGTCTGTCAAAGAGGCACAAGCTTTGATGATCAACAGTTATTTTTCTAGAACACCCAGTGGGACTCGAATTTCTCTGAATGCATGATTAGAAGTCATAAATATTTCTTGAATCAGGCCAAGGAAAGAAGCTAGAAATTTCATACCCAAAATCCAAACAAGAGCATCCTCAAGAGGTCATTTCCAGTACTCTCAGTTACCCGTCTCGGTACCTAGGAGAAGACTTACATGTTTTGTATCACCTACAAGGAGTGATAGAGAAAGGAGTGACAGCCCAGTGTTTAGAGCCTTATCTACTCCACCTAGAGGTCGAACTTTCCAAATCAGAATACCCATATACCCAATTCATAGGAATTTGTTCTCCATGGCTCATATAGTTTCCCCTGCTCCTAGAAATTTTGTAACCTGGGATAGTGGTAATTCGCTACAACCACCTATGCCCCTAGACATATGGCCTACCGTACCCACTAATGCTCTCAAGGCTAGTCCAAATTTTTTTGGAGAAGACTTAAAAACCCCCTCTTAGGCTATTAGCTGCCTCTTTCAAAGGAAAGGCTTAAGATTGGTATCGATCTTTGGCCTCCACTTCTATCTGCTCTTGGGATCAACGCATAGAGAGGTTGTTTGAATGCTTCTCAAAGAAGGGAGATTATTCTTCATTCCTACATCAACTAATCACCATCGAAAGAGCCCCACAAGAGACCATGAGCGACTTCAACACCAGGTTCAATAAAACCTGGCAAATAATCTGTCACTACCTAACCTCCAACTACGATGGAATTTATGTTCTACCTGAAGGCTTTCAATTTAGATATCACAGTGATGATAACATCCATGGGAGGAGATATCTTACCCGATGCATACGAGTTGGTTGTGCACATGGAAAATAGTTTGATTGATGTTGGGAAGCTTCCACCACAACTTTTGATGCCTGTGTTTGCAAAAATCTCTGGTAGTCCTTAGGAAGAAGCTACTCCAAGCACATCCACTACACAACTGATGACATTTGTTATGCCATAATCCATGTACATTTACCCAGACGCATAGCCTAGCATTTTGTGCTCTTCTTCTATAGTAGCATACATCACCGACATGAAGAGTCTCATGTGGACTTTCGTTAATGAGTTGGTTCTCATCAAATGAAAGCAAGCAGTACCTCTGAAGTAGACCACTCAAACTTATGGTGGAAGCAGGCCATCCTATCAACAAAACATATACCAAGGACCCTCTAGAGGAGGAGGTCAACAAATGACATCTACAAATCAAATAGTTCTAGTCACCATGCCACTTTAGGAACTCAAGGATAGCTAGAGTAAGGAGTTAATCCCAGGCCAGAAAAATCTAGCAGAAGATGAGAATGTATTGTGCTTCCCATGCAGTGATAGTCATATGCCCCACAATTGTTTGAGTGGAAAGATGCAACAGAAGGTAGCGAAACAAAGAAAGAAGGGCACATTCCTAAATGCAAATGAATATGAGTCTTTTGAAATGGAAAATGCCTGCGTCAAAGTGCAAATGCAAGGAATGTCCTTGGAGCAAGAACTAGATATTGTGCCTGACTAAGCAGTATTTTTGTGGAGGGAGGAAGAAGATGTAGTATTCACAAATGAAGCTCTGATGACTAGTAATCCACAAGTACAATCGGATTACAACACAAGATTCAAAAGAAGGCTAATGGGAGAATACGTACAACAAGCTCTCATGCGTCCTCAACCACGACAACTACCACCACAAGAAAAGTAGGCCCCACTGGTCATTGGCCAACCTACTCAGCAACTGCAAGTTCTGTCATTCCTAGAGTAGGAGATGGATAAGGTGTCGAGCCCATTCATGGTGGATCATTTTCCTCCAAAGACAAGAGAGATACCATTATTTAAGCCCAAGGTCTAGCCAATTAGAACGCTCAATGTGGTGCAACAATTAGAGAAGGTACCTACTAATGTATCTTTGTGGGATGTCATATCTATTTCCAAACAAAAGACATTGTTTCAAGAACCATTAAAGAAGGAAGAACAAATACCATGGATGGATGAAATTTTTCCATGCTATCAAAGATAAGATAAAGAAACCACGTTGGGACCTCAAGCTCTGAAAGCCGCAACTTTTGTGAATGACATGGACAATGCAAAAGAAAAAGAGGTAATCAAGCTGAAGCCCACACCTTTCTTTTTAACACTTATTGTGGGAGATAAGATCTCGCATAATAATATGATTGATTCAAGACCTAGTACAACGATCATGCCAAAGCAAGTGGTTGATACCCTGAAACTTAGGTATGATCCCATTGAGAAGGGAATCATGCAATTTTATGGGAAGAAGGTTCCAATCGTTGGTACGATAAAAGATCTATCTTTAACCCTCTTCTCATGTCCAAGCCAAACAATCTCAAGTAGTGGTGATAGACACTCCCCCAATCTTCAGAATGTGTCTTTCAAGAGATTTCACCTCGAAGCTTGGTGAATATTTGGCTCTCGATTGGTCCCACCTTGTAATGAGAACCAAGCATGGGGTGAAGATGAAGATTTTTTCTAAATCTTTGCATTCCAAACACATAACGGACAATGCAATCCTATGCTTTGAAGTAGGACATACCTCTTTCTCATAGCAAGAGAGATATTGTGTAGAGATGTTGGAAGATGAAGACATGAGTGATCAGAATCCCAAGGAAGAGGTGCTACTCAACCAATTGATCGATTCTGACCCATTTGGAAACTTTCATACAATAGGACTAGGCACTTATGTGATCTTCAGCAATGATCAAGTCTTTTTAAAATTGATAGCAGATCAAGAGGAATATAATCTAGTTCTAGAGCAGGTATCTAACTAGTGTCCCCAACAAGATGGGAAACCCTCAAAGATTTTCATTTTCAGTTCTCATGCTCAAAAATTGATGTGAAATATGAGGCCTTGGTCCATGGTTTGACCCTTGTCAAATGAATGGGTGTAAAGAAAATGCAAGCATTTGGAGATTCAAAACTATTTGTGAGCTAGGTATGTTGGCAAGAGGCTACAAAGAATACAAGAATAAAGTCATACAGACATCGAATATGGGATTTGATTGAGAGTTTTAAAGCTTTCAATATACAAGTTATTCCCCAATCTCAAAACAGTGTAATTGATTGGATGGATTCTATCGGTTCACAATTTGAACTAGTTTATGATTCAACAACAAAGAAGAATGCAGTATAGATCATTGTCTAACCAACAATCCCTGAAAATGATTAAAACTGGCAAGTATTCAAGTATGAAATTCAAATAGTTGTCTTTATGCAGAAATCTAGAAGAGCTTTTGACTATTCACAGTTGGGAGCAGAATCTCTTGAAGAGCAGATTATCCAGTTAAAAGGTAATAAGATCCATCAAGTTTTAATCTCCCTTGAAAATCTCTTTGATTGTGAAGATGCAAGAAATGGAAAATAGAGGTTCACTGCGGAAGTCAGAAACTATGAAGAGCTTGATGTCAAGAATGATAGAAAGTTAAAGATTGGAAGGGATGTTTGGTAGAAGGACAAGGAAAGACTAAAGGATCTATGTTTCAGATATGATGGGGTTATAGGCTAAACCTATGATGATCTCAAAGGGTATGATCCAAGCATAATTCATCATACCATTAACTTTGCGGAAGGATCAAAGCCCATCCGATAGAAGCAAAGGCTAGTCAATCCAAAAATCAAAGCATTGATGGTGTAGGAGCTCACCAAATTGATTGAGTCAAAGATCATATATCTTATTAAGCATTCCACTTGGGTGTTAAATTTGGTACTGGTTTAGAAAAAGAATGTTGATATTAGGCTTTGTGTCATTTTCTGATATTTGAATAAAGTTTCACTACAAGACCACTACCCTTTTCCATCAATGGAGTAGATCTTGTAGACTGTGGCTGAATCAAAGATGTTTTCCTTATTTGATGGTTTCTCAGGCTATAACCAGGGGTATGTGAAGGAAGGTGACCAACATAATACAATGTTTACCACTAAGTGGGCAACGTTTGCATACTCAAAAATGTCATTCGTACTTTCAAATGTTGGCATGACTTTTCAACGAGCAATGGATATTGCCTTTAGAGGATTAATTAATCTAATTATTCTCATATATTTGGATGACTTAATAGTATTTTCAAAGTCAAAGGATGATCACTTTGATCATCTAGAATTTTTTTTCCAAAAGTGTCAACAATTCAGGATTTCTTTGAATCCCAAAAAATGTGTTTTCGGAGTACCCCAAGGTAAGCTACTTGGTTTTGTAGTGTCAAAAGAGGGAATAGAAATAGACCCCAAAAGGGTGAGATCCATAATGAAGTTACCCCTACTAGTAAATAAGAAAGGACTGCAGTCCTTCTTGGGGAAGATCAACTTTGTCAACAGGTTTATTTTAGATTTCACGGGCATTGCGAGACCTATCATGCTAATGCTAAAAAGAGAACCCAATTTTCAAATGGACCCCCGTAGGAAAAACTGCTTTTGAGCAAATAAAGATAGCTATCTTTTCCACTCTGATATTGGCTAATTTGGACTTTTCCAAAGATTTTTTACTCTATGTATACAACAACCAACATAGCATAGCTTCGGTGCTCACTTAGAAGGATGAGGGAAATAACAGAGAGCATCCTATTGTATTTCACTCAATGACTCTTAAAGATTATGAGGCCAGGTATAATTTTGTTGAAAAGCAAGTGTTCTCCATTGTGAAAATCCTAAAGAATTTCTGAAATTTGGCGTCGGCCAATAAAATCACTATTCTCGTAGCACATCCCAGTGTGTGGGAGTATATCACCGAAGGTGAGATAACCGAAAAGAGGGAAAATTGGATCACCAAGATCCTAGAGTATGACGTGGACATTAGACCAACCAAGCTAGTTCAGGGAAGAGGTTTGTGCAAATACATTGTGCAGGAATCAAGTTTCATAGCTGAAAGGGAGACCAATCAAGTCTACTCAAACCAGTTCAAGTTCGATGAGTCATGGGTGGCAGATCAAACACAATATATGCAAAAGGGACACTACCCGACCAACCTACCATTCTACAAAAGGTGATACTACCAATTGCAAGGCACTAGGTATGTATTAATTGAAGGTATATTATTCAAGAGAAATTATGATGGTGTCCTCCTCTGATGCTTAGACAAGTTGTAGGCGAAAAGAGTTCTTAACAAATTCCATAGCATTCCTAAGGGTGGAAATTTCTTTTCCAAGACTACCACCTTGAAAATAATGCGAGCAAGATATTATTGGCCCTCTATATTTTCCGAAGCACACCATCTGGTGCAAAAGTGTACTTACGTCCAATTATTTGTTGGCAAAAAATATAATTGTGTTTTTCCTTTGAACCTAGTTTTAACTAAGCAACCCTTTGCTCAATGGGGTTTGGATTTCGTCGGAATGATAAATCCTATTTCTAATGTTGGCCACAAATGGATCCTTGCAACAACTGACTACTTAACAAGGTGGATGGAGGTCGTCGCCCTAAAAAATGCCATATCTAGGGTGACATCATTAGTTTCCTTGAAGAATTGGTAACCAAATTTGATTTGTTAAAAACTATCATATCTAAAAAAGCCCAAGCTTTTGTAGGTTTAGGGATGTCAGATTTTTCTATCAAATATGGTTTTTACCTTGAAAATTCATCAAACTAATATCCACAAGGAAATGGGTTAGTGGAGTCAACCAAAACAATCCTAATTAGGTTAATCAAGTGCATCGGGTCAGAATGACAAAGGGATTGGCACAAGCACTTGCGAGTTACTCTATGGGTAGACCAGATTACTCCCAAGTAGATCCTGAAGATGTCCCCTTATGAACTAGTATAAGGAAAAGAGGTAGTTTTACCTGTTTCCATAGAAATCCCTACTCTTCAACTACTGAAAGCCCTAGAGGTTGAATAAAATGATGGAATGGAAGTACGACTAGCGGAACTCCTCAAACTTGAAGAAGGTAGAGAAAATATCATACAACCATGATCGACCATCAATAGACAGTGAAGCAATGATTCAATAAAAAGACCCCCAACCCATATTTCAGGGAAGGGAGCCTAGCAATAAAGTATGATGAGCACACTGTGAAACCAGGACAACATACCAAATTTGAAGCGATATGGAAGGGACCCTTCTGAATTAGCACGTGAAAGGAAAAGAATGCGTATGAACTTGAAGATATGGAAGGTAATGCTTTGGATATACCTGTGAACGGTATTTATCTAAAATTGTTCCATTAAGCACACAGTTCTTTAAAAAATTTAGCAGTTGCGTACCATATGTAAAAAAAATTGCAAATACATTTTAATTTTGAGAATAAGCCATGAGCAAAACACAAAGGAAGTAGAAAGTTTGTATTATATTATATACATCAAAAATTTACAATGTAATAGAAGCCCAAGGCTTAGATTTAAATATGAATCCCTCTCGAGCGAACCCAAAAAGAGTCACAAAGAAAAAAGAATCAAAAAGGAGGCAACGTGCAAAAAATAGTGAAACTACGCCTCTAGCCGTTGTCCAGAAAGTCAAAGCAGCTTGTCATCAAGTTTTCTTCTTCTTCTTCTTCTTCTTGGTCGGGATGCAAAAGGGGGGTGAACACACAGCACACATAGGCTCAACACAATGCAGACCGGAGGCCTAGTTGCCACAGTTAGACACCAGAAACTTGAAGTGCTTCCTCCAGTCAAGCTCTGACATGCGCTCCATGCTATACTCCTACAACAGGTAGGTGGTCGTCAGTAGAGAATTTGAGTAATTCCCTTCAAGGTCCATGGTGTAGAAGTCAAAAAGGAAGGGAAACCAGGGTATATCTATCCCAAACTCCACATGCTTGCAAATATCCATGGCACTTGGAATACCAATGCCAGGGATAGCTACCTGCATGATTTTGTTGAGCGCTTTCATTACCATGGATTCAAACATTTGGAAACACAACTCAATTATCATAGGGCCACATTTAGGTCAAGCAGGGAGGTGACGAAGTGGGAAAGTACATTGCAATTGCTCCTCAACTAGTTTTCATCATCAATATAGTCCAGGGCAACTACCCACTTGAACGCAACCAAGCTAAGGTGGTCACACCTTTTCACCAGGCACTTAATTCTGTCACTTATGATCTCTCCCACAAAGTAGTATTGCAACCTCCATGGTAGGAGCTGAATAGGAGTGCCCAGGATAGCAAACATTCTGATAAAGCAACGGATTATAGCGAAATGAGAGGAAGTGAGAAAAGCTTGCTAAACTTAAAGGCTATTTTTTTGAATGAATATTACAAGAAGGTGGCATAGCTATATATAGAAAAGATAAGCCAAAAAATTCAACCAATGGGAAGTCCATTTTTCATCAGATGACAACGGAAAAAATTCCAAAGCAAACAAAGGCAAGCAGATAAATCATATAGAGGATCTAATAGAAGGTGTTGAGAATTAAATTTGGGTGTTGGGAGTAAATGCTCTCATATGCCAATTGTCAACATGTGTCCTTCACCATTATCAACACCAGCCAACTTACTTATGTGAAAAGACATGGATTAAAGCGCTAAATTCTTAAAAATTAAATAGGCGCATCTTTTCAAGAGTACCTTGCATTACTTCATCACATTTCTCATAAATAAAGGCATGCTTTCCAATGCAATGAGCTTATTTGTGAAAGAGGCGACCAGGAGAATGTACTAATTCCATTCTCGTGGTGTTTTTAGCATTCCCAAGGGATATGAATCTCAAATCCATGTGTATCACCTCAATGGTAGCATTTAATGTCCAGCGGTAATGGCATAGCCTTAACTACATGTAGGTGCGAGGGAATTAACTACACTCAAAAGAATATTTTTCTACAAAGCAAAAGGAATGTGGTCATTTTCATTGAAGAAACTCTCTGCAACTTCTTGATACAGTCATGGCAGAGCCATCAACATTTGGTAGAAAAGTTGGGGCCTCATCTAAAAGGCCTGGTTATGCCGATATCTTTGGGTAGAACTCATTCACCAACTTCCCAGCGCTTGAAGAGTGGTGTTTGATTTTTTTTAAAAGGTGCAACTAGACATATGTATCGAGAGAGAGGTGATGCAGGATTTTTCCAACAATTTTTTTGACCCCAAGTTAACAACTAACCCTAAAAGTTTTAAGGAGGGTGCATTCCAAAGAATGATGTAGCATGGGTCATTTGAAGGTTTTGCATCTTGGCTCTAGAATTGTGGCCTACCACAATTCATGTTACTTTCCATACACCCATTCCCGGAGCTGGTGGATGCATGTGCCAAGAGATTCAACAAAAAAATAGGAGCCATTGAGGGTAACAAGATCAAAGTTACAATTTTTGTCGAAGCCATACAGGATATGTTGTGTATCCCTACCACTTGGGGCACCGAACGTTTGATGAGGAGATGATGGAAATCTCCTGGGAGGAAAGAACCCAGAAGGAAATATTTTATGAGTGAGACGAAGGAAAGACCGGTGGGAGGCCACTTTTCTTTTCCCGTTGTGCATAGAAAATTCAAGGACACACAAACTATCTTCTTGATGTTGGCTTGGATTTATAGCCTTGATAATGATGAAGAGGTCCATCCCTTCCAGATGGGCCTAGATTTTATGCTCAAGAAGGAGAAGAGTTAGCAATATTATGATTTTGTTGATGCAATAGCCGAAACAATGTTGGAAAGAAGTATAAATTCAGGTATTCCTCTTTCTTGGCCGACTTGATTAAATTGAATAAAAATTCTAAGTTGTTGGAAAGAAGTATACCAGTGTCTAGGTTTGATGCTAAAGACTGCTATCAGCCAGTTTCTGTATGGACTTGTGTGCTTTCAAAAATAGGGGATTACTACTGGTGTGTCGATCATTTTCTGAGGCCAATACTTTAAGATTTGTTGCCATTCCCTATGGGCTATTTCTCTCCCGAGGTCGTACAATGGATGCAAACTCCACCAACCCTAATGGATTATTTCCTAGGAGATGGTTGTAACAAATAGAGTTTTCACATTAGATGCATGTCATTAGGAAACCATTGCTGACAATACTTATGGCGTCGAAAGGAACAAGACAAAGATATACCTGCTCCCCCTCATAATTACCAACAATTAGGTGACACTAAACAAGCAGAAGGCTAGGGGTGAGCTTACAAACCTTCTAGTGGCCCTAGGCTTGGTCCTCATTTGTGACATGTGGGACTACAATCTGACAAAGCATTTTACTTTAAAGCATGAGAGCAAGGAGTATTTTGAGAGGAGGAGTACTCTGACTCAGGAAAGGCTAAAAGTATGCATTGACTTGGCCCGCATTCCACTCAAACGACAAAAATGGTTGAATTTCTATGTGACGCAAGCGGGTATCAAAGGAACCTTCATATGGGAAAATTCCTCAACATGCAATTGAAGTGCAAGGGATGTTTGGAAAGAAAGAAGATAGACTTCTGGAGGTCTCGACAAGAAATGAAATGCCCCAATGCCCTGTTTAGATATTTTTAGTCACATGATGAAAGGTTCAAAGATATTTATGATCAAGAGGCCAACACTGACAATAGAAATCCAGACATACATCATGAGATATCAAAAGAGCAACTCCCACACCGTACTTCTCATCCCTAGGAATCTGATAGGAGGAGAGGCTCAAAGCAAAGGGACTCACATGTCACGTCCTCTACCAGTGCTCAAAGCAAAGGAAAAAGGACCCGGCGGTCCCAAAGAGGGTCCACTGTGGTTATCAAAGGCCAAGTTTCAGAGGGATCAGCTTCCAAAGGATAGAAATGTACCAGTTTTGGTCGTGCAAAGAGAAGCAAAGTCTACGATCTAGGTGCACATGATGCATTAGATCGAGGAGAAGAAGTGGAGTCTGTTTTGTAAAGTGTTTCAACCATTATGGCTCAGGTATGTTTTACTCCCTCTTTTCTTCCTGCCTCTGCATCTTTGGTTACTCCTTTATCCCCATCCATTGAAAGGAATCCTCCATCATCAGACCTTGAGCTTTTAATCCTGAATATGCCCCCTGCCATTTTCATTGAAACTTCCCAAGCAACCCCATGCACCGAACGGACAACATCTGCCTCAGCTGCTATTGATTATTTAATCACTCTGTCAAGGGCCCCCATTAAAAGAGCTAAAACATCCATGTTGCCCGTAACTCTCGATCCATCCTCTTTTGAACAAAAATCTATACTTTTGCTCGTATCTCTTTTCACCTCAACTAGTTTTTCCCCTACCCAATCTCAATTTGGTGTCCCACCTTTTTCCATGATTACGCTCCCTTTCACTTCCCTGCATGCTCATACATTCGAGGTTTCTCCTTCTATCACCCTTTTCGGTCTCCTTCCTAGTGCTTCCATTGCATCACAAAGCATTGATACCCCTCAAAGTCTCCAAGAGCATTTTGATGCAACCAAGCAAGCCTAATAGGCCAGAAAGAAAAAAAGACTATTGAAGAACACCACACTATCGGCTACCAAGAAGATTGAAGATTGCTTCAATGAGGATCAGAAAGAAATTTTGATCACTACCATGAGGCCGCTTGTATCAAAGCCCAAGGGACAAATGTAGATGGAGGATTACAAAATCAAAGCCATGGCTCTGGATTCGAATGATACTCACCTGCATGACATAGTGGTCCTAGCTAAGGCCACCCAAAAGGTGGTATATGCGGATTATGAGAAACTAGATAGGAAGTTGAAGAAGTGCAATGTAGAGCTGATAAATGCAAAGGAAACAATGAATAGACTATAGAAATAAATCAAGGCTAGAGATGTTGATGGCCCATGTAAGGCAAATACAAAATCAGAAAGGAGAAACATCTAAGTTTCTTGCGGAGACCCAAGGTAAAGAGGTTTAGCTATATGCTAAAATTGAAAAGTTGAGAGTTGAGCTTGTTGTTGAGTGCCAAACAAATGCAGAGTACCAAAATGCTCAAGAAAACATAAAAAGACAGTTAGATGGCATCCGATCTCAAGCTTCCAACAATGTATAGAAGGCCCAAGCAAAAGTAGAAAATTCAAAACAAGAATTCGGAGGTTGAACTCAGAACTAACAAATTCCCTTAAAGAAAAGAACCAAATGGAGGAGAATGCAAGAGCGAGAGAGGCTCACTTCAATTAGGAACTAGCTATTGCATAAGAGGCTGAGACCCTCCCAATATTGAAGAGGCTAATATCCATGCACTAGGATTGAATCACAGTTGTGTTTCCATTCTTAGGCCCACTTTACAATTTTTAAGAGATGTTCAAGAATTGAATAGGAAGGTTGGCATGATGGCTAATCAAATTCTACAGATATGTGCTCCCTGAGTAGCGGACTCACAAATCTTTATTTCCAGGTTGTGTGTGGCCACTAATGAGGCCCTAAAAGGTGCAGGGATTCCTAATCGAAGATTCACCTCCATCAAAGCAAATGAGATCATCAACTATCACAAGATCCCAGCAAGGTGCAAGGAATGTCAAACGGTGTTGAACAAGAGGGATTCCTAATCAAAGATCCACCTCCATCAAAGAAAATGAGGATCATCAACTATTACCTCCTCTTTTCTCATCAGATGGAGATGTGCTATCAATTGAGTAGGTCATGGATGCGATTAGACATAAGGTCCAGACTTCTACAGAACTCTCAGGTTCAAGTGTGATTCCCACCGTTGATGGAATCGAGCGTGAGATCTTAACTCTTTCTCATCTCTATTATCATCTTGGGGTGGTTTCTACAAGATGGGGAGTTGTTTCTTTCAAGGAAATCTTCAAGCTAGATCAAGCATATAGGCTTATCTGTACTCTCGTCCAACCAACTGATGCAGATTGGGAGGCACAACATTCCACTTTCCTCAAACTCAAAGAGGTTCCAGAGGTCTAGGTTTGTGCCTCCGCAAACGAAGGCCCCCTGTGAGTCGCCAGAACTGTGAAGCATTTTTTTCCTTAATCATTTTTTTTATTTTTGGCTTTTATATGTTTTTGGCTTCAGATGTGTCTGTGCTCAAAGTAAAGTTGTTTAGAAAGGTGTGCAATGCACCACGTGGTGGTTGCGTGACTTTCATTTATTTCCTTCCTTTCGAGAGAGAGCCAAGATAGGTGTCAGCTTGGTGGAAGTTTTCTCAAGGATGATTTTCATGAAGTCTAAGAATACCCGCCCACTTGGCATGTCATCTCTTTGTTGTGGGCACTTTGAGCTTTTATAAAGTGATCTCTTTTGGAGTGTGTTAGAGCTTGCTAGTTTCCTTTTGGTTTCCAAGATGGAAGCTTTGAGTCGATGTCATTGAGCCACATGATTTGTCAACTAGACTTTTTCCAGGCTATTTTCTAGGATTTGATCATTTTCAGATAATGATCTTTGCTCAATATCTAAAGGGAATTAATGCAACAGTTGAGAATTGATGAGAAAATATTGTCATGACCTAATTTTAGATTTACAATCAAATCGTGAGCTAGATCAAATGCCAACATCTGGTAGAAATTACTTCTAGGTTGTGATGGTAGTCTGCTCTTTTTCCAACTATAAATGGGAGGTGGCAATAGAAAAGAAGAAGTTTTTTCCAAAAAAAAATTCAAGTTTTAGTTTCTTGTTCTCAAGAAAAGTTTCTTTAGTTTTCTAAAGTTATAGAACTATTTTCAAAAGTATAATTTGTAAAACTATTTTTCTCTGGCATGCTATATTGTTTATGTTTGAACTATTATCGGATTGGCATTCGACCTCTATTTTAAAGTTCATTTTATATTCGAGCATGAATCATTTGGAAGAAATCTTTGAGATTGTGCATGATATGGCCTTTGTAAACTTATTTCTTTATGTTTTAGTTCAAAATGAAACATTGTGTTAGATGAATTCAAGTAGTTTGAACAGTTAATTTCCATGTTGTAGGCTTATAGGGTAGGATAATAACCTATGAAAATTGGACTATGTCTGTGAACTTCTCTATTTTTCTAAAGGGTTGTTTTGTTATATTATGTTGTAAGAAGAGAGAGCATTTATGCAATTTTTGAACTTTTTTTGTTAACCTTGGAAATCTTTATGCTTGATCAGACCTTAATGAACACTTCCTGCAGGAAGATTTGAAAGAATGCATTGTGCTTGTAGTTATCCTTTGATGTTTGTTTTTTTCCCAACAATGAAGGGTTGTAATGTTTTGTGTCTAAAATATCATTCATAGGAAATATTGGGTTTAAAATGTTGTAAAACCTTTGGCGCATCACCATTTTTATGTTTTATGTTTACATTTTCTTCTACCCTTTTCTCCAAAACTCAGAAGATTTAGCTTTCTATAAAAATCCTGAAGGTATTTAGTGAGGTGAAAATTAGTCCCCCACTCGTTGAATTTCCCATAGGGTTGTCAGAGAGGTGCAAGCTTTGATGATCAACACATAACTAAATTTAAGAGATTATTTAAAAGAATAATGGTGTACTCTAAATCTTTTTTGTGTCTTAGTTTGAAATTGATTTGACTTAAACCATGCAATTTTACCTTCTAGCTTTTCTTATGTATCACTCTCTATGTGCCTATATTTCCCACCCCGCCCCCCCCCCCTCTCTCTCTCTCTCTCTCTCTCTCTCTCTCTCTCTCTCTTCTTCCTCTAGCTCATTCTCTCTTTAGCTCAAGGCAACCTTTGAAGTCTGTGCAGGGAATTCTATCATTTAGCAACATTACCTCCACCTCTTTCTTCCATGTCATTTTTTCCATCTAAGATTTAGTTGCATGGTGAAATCCATTTGAAACTATTGTCAATGTTATGGAAATTTCTTTAAATTTGTGAGATTTTTCCTCTTTATGGATGTGGGATCTTGACTATTCTCCTTCTCTTCTATTCACATCCTAATTTTAGGTTCCTAGGATTATCATGGATTGCAAAGCAAATGAAATGGTGTCCAAGTTGTCTGTAACTATCAATCTAACATTTAGGTTATAACTTTTTAATTTTTTATAAATTCTATAGTTGAAATTAAATTTAAATTCCATTGGAAAACTTATTACTTAGATATGTAATTGTTGAATTGAAGCCCCAAATTTGAATTCCTTTTTTATACTTTATCTCTAGTGATTACAATACATTAGCAAGAGAGCTTGGGGACATGGATCAAAATATTTGAGTCTTGATCTTGCATATGTTGAGATTTTTAGATACCTATGAGGAAGCCTCTCGTCTATTCCTTGATGAAGTTGCATAAATTGTTCTATAAACTAAAAAAAACTAAATCCAGGAATAAAAGAGATTGACTCATTGATTTGCATGCTTCTCGAGATGTTTGAGCCATTAATCTAGGAAATGCATGGACCCATCAGTTTTATTGTCTTTTATTTTTTTAAGGTGAGCAATGATCGTTAATTGCCAAAATTAGATATATCTCTTTCTCTATATATTTTTCACTCATTATCTATTTTTCCTATATCTCTCTTTCCTTCTCTCTTCTCTATCTTTTCACTATCTCTCTCCCTATCTATCCACCGCCTTTCACCCGTTTCATTTATCTTTCTAGAAGGATAGTTATAAAATTAAATTTCTTATACATTATTTTTTATTTTTTATTTTTAAAGAAAAATACTTTTGACTCGAAGCTATGAATCGATGAGATCACAAACAAGGGATCTCATCCCCAATTTAAACATTCAACAATTACACCCCAATGGAGTTTAAACCTTGATGGAAAGAACATCACCACAACAACTTAACCATCATACTATGCCACTATTGGCTTCTTATACATTAATTTAAATAATATATATAATTCAAATAATAATACATATATTTAGTTCTAATAATATTATGAATAAATATATATTTTATATATAATATTTATATTTATATTGTATATGTAATAATAATTATAATATAAATATATACTTTTAATAAAATGAATATATATTTAGATAATAAATATAAAGAGATACCAAATATATAACATTTTTAACATTTTAATATTTTAATTAATATTATATGTAAAAAATATATTAATTATATCTTATAATATATTTTTTGTGTATTATATAAAAATATAATTCTATATAATATATAAAAGTACAAATAAATATTGAATATATAATACATATAATATAAACTGGAATTTTAATTAATATTATATGTAAAAAAATGTATTAATTAATATTGAATGTATCCAATTCTCACATTAAATGAAGCATAGTTAATGTAAGATTACAGCAATGATGGAAACTGGAATTGGTCTATCCGAGCCGAGTAGCCCTATATCAAATTTTAACTAAAGTTAAATAATTTACTCATTATTTTATTTTTTGAATGTTTATAGTCATCCATGGAAGATGTAAAATATTATGAAAATTACTTTACCTAGTACAACTATCGTAATGACAAGTCCCATCAACAGGCTTCGTACCTTCAAAATCAAATATAAATGATGTCAGAAAAAAGTTTGCAATACCGGTGAATAATCCCAAAATAAAATGAAATTCCCAGTACAATGTATTGTCCGCTGTGAATCAACTTGATTGTCCAGATGCGCTTATCGAGGAAAAAGCAAATAAAAGAATCCTGCGCTGATTCATTGCTGTTAAGGTAGCCTATTGCCGTTAAGTACAGGCATGGAGAGACCAGAGTAGTCAACACTCTGAAGGTTGAACAAGACAATTCAATCTGAAAGTAATTTTGGGAGACAGTTTTTGGGTTTCATAGGTTGGCTGGTCTCGTGGACATAATTAAAAGCATTCATTCATTCAGTCATTTAATTTTTCTGCTACTTGCAGGTTTCAATAAAAAACTATACCATTCACATTTGAGGAGAAATGAGGGGAGAGGACCAAGTGTCTCAGCATGTTTCAAGAAAGACCCAGGGAATTCACATTTTGTTTTGTTTTGAATTATATATATATATATATATATATATATATATATATATATATTAAAAACAAAAGTTTATCTTTTTAATAAATAAAATAAATATATCATTTTTTATTTTTTTTGTTTGGAGATACTCTCGAGGGGTCCCCTTTAGCTTAGAGCCAAGGACTGAGGGGTATCCATTCCGCCAAAATCTGCTTGGGGCACAATCCCAGCCTCATCCCTTTTTAGGCGTCAGGGGCTTTGCACTCAACAAGACTTGATCCCTACGGGCTCATTCTGAACCTTAAAAATAATATAATTAATAAAATAATTCTTTAAAAAATTAAAAAATATATATATTTTTAAATCTTAAACATGAAAGAACAATAAATTTAAAATTACTAAATCAGCTAATTTTTATTTCAATAAACTTTTCTAACCATTTTATTTTACTAAGTTGAAAAAAAAATTAAATGTATGTTGCCTTAGAACAATAGATATTCTACAGTGAATGCACAAAAATATGAGAGCAGTTAATTAATATGGAAATGCACGAACGATCACATCAAATTCACCCGTGGGTTTCTGACACATCTGACACAAAAAGTATTGATGCCCATGCTCATGCATCCATGCCCTGATGCATCCCTAAGGCTGGATAGTCATTGCCGATAGTGTATGGCATGTATCAATGGTGGATTTCCATCAGTTGCCAACAAATATAACTTGCTCTAAAATGAAATTGCATTTTGATCTCTTGAATGTCATGCAATCCACATGTTATCAGAGATGGCTTTTACGCAGTCTGTTGGACAGGTTTTAGACAAGTAGTAGATAGAGCTGCATTATAAAATAAATTTCATATGTGTCTAAAAATGAATTGTCAATATGATTTGAATTGTCTTGCATTCTTTTTGGAATACGTTCAACCATTGATCTATCAATTTAGCTAGTTCCTGTTCATATAGGAAATGCACCTCTTCAACACAATTAGAAGAATTTTTAGAAAATATGATTGACTTATTGATTACTAATTCTTATTTGAAATCAATAGACATAAAAATTAATAAATATTAAATAATTATCACATATCAAACACCATTTGAATATTAGTAAAATCTAAAATAAAATAAATATTAACATTAATATTTTAAGAATGATACCTAAAGATTGTAATGACAAAGATGACAAATGCTAAGGTAAATTCATTCCTAAAATTTCATGAGTTAAAAGAAAGGAAAGGAAAGGTTCTTTTAATATACAGAAGATTTGTTTTTGGGTCCACAAATGGCTTAAAATTCAAACTCCCAATATGCAAGAGGCGCCTAGCTAGTGCTCCACAATACAAGGTGCATCTATCTTATCTCTGCAAGATTTGAACTTGTGACTTCTCTTTCAAGAGTACAAATTCTCCATCACTAGACCAACTCAGATGTACAATTAATTATTCAAGATTCCTCTGAGAGTGGCATGGGGTCTAACCTATGATAATCATCACATTCATCCATGACCACCAAAGCTTGCTTGTTTTATTCTAGATTTTTATGTAATGTATTTGTAGACCTCACTTCATTCATCTATGGTAGTGCTTATTTCTGACGACGTCTGTATATGGAAAAAAAAACACCAAAGCTTGCTTGTTTTATCCTAGATTTTTATGTAATGTGTTTGTAGACCTCACTTCATTCATCTATGGTAGTGCTTATTTCTGACGACGTCTGTATATGGAAAAAAAAAACACCAAAGCTTGCTTGATTTATTCTAGATTTTTATGTAATGTGTTTGTAGACCTCACTTCATTCATCTATGGTAGTGCTTATTTCTGACGACGTCCGTATATGGAAAAAAAACTTCTGTGACCACAAAAGCTTGCTAGTAATGAAGTGTACCACTACCTATAGCCCTAATCATTTTGGGCTGTGAAACTGATATAGGTCGGTGGAAGAGAGGACAGTTTGGGCAAATGCAAACGAGTAACCTGCATTGCTAGTAAACCTGTGAGGGTTAACAGAGCTGTAGATGAATTGGAGTCCAATAGATTTGGATAAAAGTGCTGCAGAAATCCATGTGGTGGTGGTGCCTCTCCTCGCACAGAGTCACCTGAATCAGCTTCTTCATTTCTGCAGAGCCATAGCCGGAGGAGGACTAGGCGTATCATTCGTGGCCATCTCCACCCATATTCACCAGATCCGCCACCGTTTTCAAGGGTGGGAGCTTCACAAGTTCAATATTCATTTCGAGGAACTCCCCATGCCAGACTTGCCAGATGGAGAGCCCAGTGCTGAAAGCACGCATATGTTTCCCAGATATCTCGCTTCTCTATTTGACTGCGCCGTCCTTCTACGACCTCAAATGGACGGCTTCCTGCGCAACATCTGTTTCTCCAATAACAAGAAAGTCGTGATGGTGTACGATGTGCATATGGGGTGGGTTCAGCCATTAGCCGACAAGTATGGAATTCCAGCCTATAAATTCATACTCGTGGGCGTTTATCGCGCGCTCTGGTTTCACCATAAACGGACTGGCACTGAATTTGCAGCGTTAGGCTTCTCGGCCGGGCTTAACGAGCACACTCTAAGCTCTGACAGCCAGCTTTGACTTCCTACGTGGTTCGTGGGCCTGTCTCTTATTCTGTTTCATCAGATTTTTTCTCATATTTTCCTTCTGTTCACCGTTCTGTTTTCCGTTGCGCTCCACTTACTTCACCGCTGTCACTATCACCGTAGCGGTTATATTTGAATATACACTCCCGCCCAATCCATGCTCCACTTATTTCACAGCAATCACATCACCGTAGCAGTTAAATTTGAATATACGCTCCCGCCCAATCCATTGAAAGTTGCAAAAGAGGTTTTCTTTAAGCCCAGTCGTGGAGAGTGAACGTGAAACATTTATCCCCTTGCAGCCGCTGCAATATTGCTTCTAATAAAAACCTTATTTACCCTGATAATGAAGCAATATGAGAATAGCTCTACATTTGTGACTGGGCAGACGCATGTGCTAAACTGTGGATTATCTGAACATGTGTCTTCGGATTTATGACCTTTATCTTTTTTTATCTCCTCTGATTTGTGACTGTTTGAGACACATGTGCTACAAGGATTATCTGAACATGTGTCTTCTTGATTTATGACCTTTATCTTTCTTTTATCTCCTCTGATTTGGAATGTTTGACGGAGCGTGTGAAGAAGAGGATTGAGAATAGGGATCCATATACAACCCAGACTTAACATTCAGGGAGAAATTGAGAATAGCCTTGAAACCGCGTATTTGGAAAGCCACACAGTATGCACCTCTGTAGTTTCTTTGGCTGTATCGAAGGTACCAAGCGAAAGTATTGAATAATTTTTCTCTGGGTTTCCAATCTATGTATCATATTTACTGTTGCTCTTCCTGTTGTTTGTGAAGGATTAAACAATCAATTAAGCATTATATCAATTTGCATTAAGAAGCAATAGATGTAGCTGAACAAAAAGATTTTGAATAATTTAAGAAAAAGTGAATTTAATCATTTCAATTCAATGACTTCCTTTTTAGAAAATTTACACCACATTCTCTCACAAAATTGTTTCCATCGTTTTACAATCTTGCACCCAATAAATCCAAAAATAATTGTTTTCTCACAATAAACATTTTCCTAAATTTATGAAACGACTAAAAATTTAAGTTTTATTTTCCTGAATTAAATAATTTGGACTTCTCTAGTTCAAATTTCAACACTAAGTTTTGATGCTTTAGACTTGGATTCAATGATAGATCTTTTTTTTCTAAGAGATGGATTATTCACTTTATACCCTTTATAATTGAGTGTATAAAACTATGAGTTACAAAATCATTTAACAGAATAAAATATATTAAGTAGTTTTTTATTAATATTTAAATAGGAAAAAAATAATTATAAGAAGCTAGATGTAATACAATTAGAATATATGAGATGAAACAATGAAAATATTAACATGCTAATTTGTTTGGTTATTTCTTTTGAACCAGACATCCTTCTAGATGGTGGTTGTTAGCATAGTATAGTAAGTATAATACTTTCTAAAAAAAATATATTAGCAATAATAATCAAGTTTAATGTGGAAGATTTAGTTGAGATTTATTATATGATCATATCTCTCTTATTAGGTAGAAACTAGTTGGGTGCAAGAATTATAAATTTTACTATGATGTAAAATGTTTCTATCATGATCAAGTCCATCAGGCAAATTCACTACTGGTAAATTCACAGCCAGCAATGTATTGAGGGAAAATTCACCACCGTGACAAATTCACCTCAAGGAAAATTCACTGCTTATTATCATAAATTCAATTATTCTTTTGTAAAAGAAATTCAAATTTTTGGAAATATATATTAAAAAATGTTAGTGTGATTAATTTTGGATGGTTGCTGGTGGTGAATTTTCCTTGAGGTGAATTTGTCATGATGGTGAATTTTCCTAGAATTGATCAAGTCTATTATATTATCTACTATCTAGATATTCAATGGATTATTCCCAACTCATAATTTCTATTATATGAATATAAACTTATAAAAGGTTTAATATTCTCATTGAATAAAAAGAGTTTCACCAGCTTGTTACAAGTCATCTCAAAGGATAAAATCGTGCTAGGTTTTTATAGTTATGTTCCTCAGATATTTCCTATAGTCATTTTCTTGAATTTTCTAATTGTAGATTGTCCACTACAACTAGAATTATAATTATCTTGGATTTTGATTTAATAATAATAATTTCTATTTTATCCTTGATTTCTATAGTAGTTGGAAGAATTTCCTTAAGCTTGTTGTTTATAAAATAATGTGAAGGACATGTAAAACTAACATTTAGAGAATTTAGCACAATATAATGGACATTTTTTTGGGCTTCACAACTCTTAGTTAGAATAATTTTTTAAATGGGCACCTAGATATACCTCTTGCATTTTGAAGGCCTCGTAATCTAATTATTCATAAAATTGTAGGATGTATATCAAAAATAACTCTTTAATTGTGATTTGTTATTCTAAATAAATGGGTGAAGAAATCTATCTATCTAGTTATTGAATCCATTTGGTATGATCATAAAAAAATTCAACCATCCTCAAGAAATGACAAATTCTATGGTTCATCTTGAGATCCCTATAATCTGCTAAAAATATTTGGATCTTGCAACCCCATCCCCTCTAAAATACTCTTAGAAAATAATTTAGAGGTATTAATCATATATTAATGGATGAGGAATGATTTCTCCATGGCTTAGAATAGATGTTAAAGGATTAGGAATTCTTCATGGGGTGAGAAGGAAATTGATTTCTCAAAATTCATTGATGGAGAAGGTGATCTTATTCCATGTACTAAAAGAAGAATCATCTCCTAGAGCATGAAAAAAATCCAAAACAAGTTGTGGTCTCTCTAGTAAGAAGAGATGGAAAAAAAACTAAGGAAAATACTTATGGATAGAAGGAAGAGATTTTTTTTATGGTGACACTCAATAGACTATAGACACCCTCCTTGCTACGAGTAGGAGGAAGCTTTCTACAAAATAACCATAATCACTTCCATTCCTAAGGAAGATGTATCTCCTATTGATTCATCCACACCCTCTCAAATTTTGGTTTTCTCTCAGTCCAATTTTAGATTCATAGATAACCTATAACTTTTTGGCTTTCTATAACATATTCTATTTTTCATAAATCTTGCAAAAGGTTTTTCTTGTTATCTCCTTCATTTAAGGTCTGAAGTTTACTTTTCTTTATTTTTTATTTTTTTTAATATAGAGAGTGCTACCCAATCCTACATTGAACTCATTAAATATATACCTATACACATGCATATATAATGTAGTTTTATTTACTTAAATTACTATACTATTAAGTTTTGCATAAAATATTTAATTTTAGACAATTAATTTTATGTGTTTCTTTTCATAAAGGGACACTATTTAATTTAATAAATGGATATATGAAAGGACTAAGTTTTAATTTGAAGATGAAATCAATTAATGAATCCTAAAGCTTACATATTTCTAATTGATGAACTATAGAAGGCTAATAACAACTAATAAATAATTAGCTCTCATTTAATTTGAGAATAAAATATTGCCTAAATAAATATTAAAAAAATAAAATAATTAATTAATATATTTTAATTAATCTAAATGATGATAAATGTGATTATTAATAAATGTTAAATTAATAAAAAAATGTTAAATTAATGATGATTAGTAATTAATAGATCTTATATGATGATAATTAAATGTTGACGATCAGGTGAATAATTTTAGTGTCTACAAAGTCTATAAACACTTCTTGCTTGGACATTTGACATAAATATTTTAGGAAAAATGTTTAGATTGATAAATACATAATCAAGTGTAGCAATATACTAAAAATCTAAAGGGGAACTTTTGATCCATGGAAGGATAATATTTAATAATTTTAATATATTTTAATCATTTCATTTCAAGATTTTCTTACTCAAATTAAATTGATATAATAAATATGTATGTATGTATGTATGTATGTATGTATGTATGTATGTATGTATATGCATATATATGGTTTATAAGAAATAACTTTTATCCACTTTAAAGTTTAAATTATTAAATTATATTTAATTATTTGGCATGCAAAATGACTATCAAATTTGAGTGAAGGAAAATTTAAGTTAAGGGGTTTTAATTTACAAAGTCATGATATGAGACTACTTATACCACTATAGAAAGCATCTCAACATTAATTAATAATTAAGTTTATACTATATATTTAAAATTATTACATAAAATTATTATTATATATAATATTTGTTAAGTATTTTTTTTTTTATAACAAAAGCAGGAGAAAGGAACCTTGAACCCAACAAGAAGACAAAGCTAGGCCTCCAGGACAACAAAAAAACCACTACAAAATAGTAGGGGTATAAAACAAACCAGTACCCCACATTAGAACCATCAATCTAAACATACAAAATGACAAAAACTACATACCAGCAAAAAATAACAAGCCAAAAAATAGAGTCGAGTCAATAAAACGAGGGGCATGTAGGCCCAAAAAGTAACATATCCAAAAAGCCAAAAAATAGAGACTCAAAAGACCCAAATTACTCTCTTGGATAACATATTAGGTCCCATTCATTGACCAACTACTTCATTTGCTCACTATAATACTCCATAAAACTGGTAGTCCCCTTGTCCAATTGCAACTCCTCAACCTGAGAGGCCTTCATCTTTCTGTGGCCTTTCCTTACCTTAGTTGCACCATTCACAGTATCGAAAATAGCCCTTCTCATGATGCCCAGAGTAATTTAGTCATTAACTTATTGAAAGCTTTGTCCATCTTGTCCACTTTTTCCTACATTGCCTTGAATTGAGTGACATAAAAATCAAGGGGCCTATCTTTATCCTGCACATATTCTTCCTTATTCTCCATGGCCTGCTCTTCCATTTATTCCAAAACTTTCATTTAACCAATTCCTCTACTTCTCTTTCCATATTCTTGACCCCTTCCACTTCATCGTTCTCTAAGTCTTCAACCACCTGTTGGTCATTACCCTCCAAATCTTCATCCTCGTCATTGCTAGTAGAATCCTCTGAGAGGTCTTCACCCAAAACCACTGACAATTCCTTTTTACTCAGATTAATGGAGGTCAGAGCTTCTTCTTCAAGGTCATCACCAGGTTCTGTGAAGCATAGTTTCTTACCCTTGGTCGATTGGCCGATAAGCCTTGGCAACCTTCTTTCGCCCTTCTTACTAATAGAACCATCCATTTTACCATGTTCCTCCTCATCTCTAATCTCAATAATAAATTTTTTAGTCATTTTAGGTTTAGCACTGTCTAAACCCTTCCTCTTAGCTCCAATGAGGTTACCGAGGGGGGTAGATCTAGTCTCCTTAACTTTCAAATTTCCAGCAACACGGTTTCCCTAAATAATGAGACCTTTAATAGAGGATTGTTTCAAACCAGAGGGAACAACAAGGGGGTTTTTGGGAGGAGGTCTAGCAGTGGAAGTACCCTCACCAAGAGTATTGACCTAAGAAGGGCAGGGGAGGGCGTCTGGTTGATTCTTGAGGGTGACATTAACAATAGGATTACTACTAGAGGACCCGACAGGGGAGTAATGACTGAGGCATAATTATAGAGGCACTAAATTAGACCTTGGTGAATGGGGGTGAAGCTCCCTTAGCCTTGCATTGTTTGAGAGAAGAAAACAAAAAGAAAGGTATATTAATCTTTTCATTTCTATAAATATGACAAAGAAAGGGAAAGTGGTACCTATGAACAATAGTATACCGAAACTCCAAGGTAAAATAATTCATCATATGCACACTAACCACCCCATAAGGGGTTGGAAGCCGTTACTATAATATAAATACTTATTAATAAATATTTGTACTAAATTTTATATTAATATATTGATATTAAATTATGTTAATAATTATATATAAAAGCTATTTTTAATGATTATATCATAAAATGATACATATTTGAAGTAATTATATAAATTTGATATAATAATGAATTATTATATTTAGTAATATAGTTTAGTGTGTTCAATTTTATATCAAACTAAGTTAATGGTGAGAAGCAAAAAAGAATATGCAAGTTAGGATGTGCAAGAGGTTTCGAGTGAGATGAGCAAGGTGATAATTATTGGTGCCCCATAAGCAATAGCCAAGAAGGTAGGTAGTGAATGTTCACTTATCTCATTGCTTCATTAACTATCACCTAGATAAGAGGGGAATTCAATTCCCTAATTAGCCTTAAGTCATATGATGTGCCCTACAAAACTACTAGCAAAGAGGTGCTAAATAAGTGGTACTAGTTGAAATAATGTGAGAAACTATATAAGGCTTCCCCTTTTTTATTTCAAATTGAAGATATCCAAGGATATTCCAAATGTTTGAGTCACTCTATGGTTAAATACTTGATGAAAAATATGATAATTAAAAAACTCATATGCATATGGCTATCCCATAATTGAGTCAAGTCCTATCTAGGAGACAAGATGGATTGATTACCCTAGACAAAGTATTAGTTCTCTAACCTATATATTTATTTAAATCACCTTTTAGTCAAAGAATGATGGAGGCATCATTCTTAAAGGTGACCAATGGTCTATGGTAAGCATAGGCCTTTACCTTCATACATAGTCTCCAACGTTTTATCCAAGAAAAGAGTTATAATATGATGTATTGGTGTGTGTCGACATCTATAAATTGCTAGGAATATTGAGTATGAAGAAGGATTGGAAGAAATTAGGAACTATCTAAGTTCATATCAATACTATTTAGATGCTACAAGTAGTAAGGATCTTACCATTTATGCTAGGATCTACATTCTAGGATAACTTTAACAAGGCCAACTAAGTAGGTTGTAACACCCCATTTTGGCTACTAGAAACTTAATATATATTTTTCTATAAATTACTTTCTTGGAAATTTTCAAGATTGTCATTACTTAATTACAACACCACAAAGACATGATACAATATCATGTATAGTCCTTAAGTATATTTAAAGAATCTCTTCACATTAGAAATACACTAGGTCATGGATTCCTCTTAGAGAAGACTTTGGAGGTATTAATTAGCTATCAAAGAATGAGAAAGGATTTATGCATGGTTTGGAACATATAAACTAGAGGATGATGACTTCTTCATAGGTGAGTAAGAAATTGATTTCTTGAATTCCATTGATAAAGAAGGAAATCTCATTCCATGTCCCAAAAGAACCATTATCTCCTAAACTATGAGTTAAATCTCCAAACTAAATTTTTCTCTCTCTATTAAAAATAAATATTGGAAAATTGAGGCAAAAAAATCATGAAACAAAAGAAGCGATTTTGTTGATGCTAACACTTAATGGACTACTGATGCCCTCCTTACTAGGAGGAGGAAGATTCTTTCCAAATGGTCATGATACCTTCCTCTTATAAGGGAATATTTATGTCCTACTAATTCATAAACACTCTCTCAATTTTTGGGTCTCTCTAGCCTACAAATTGTTTTCTTTCTCTAGATTCTTCTATTTTTCATAAGTCTTGTAGAAGACTTTTCTTGTTAGCTCCTTGATTTTGAAGTTTGGAGTTTACTTTTTGTATTTAATTATAATCTTCAAAATACAAAGAGTGGGCCCTCATCCCACACTTTATGTATCAAATATATATACATATGTACATATTAAGAGTTTTTATAACACACTCATGTCATTACAATTTACTCCTTGCTACAACTATACATCCTTTTATTATATTCTTTTTATTAAATTACACAATATATAATATCATATAATTAAACTATTTATTTAAATACTCTATATGTGCTCTAGATTGAACCCAAATTTTAAATCTTCAAATTTAAATTCCAAGCCTCTACCTCTTCTTACTTACCATTATGAGCCAACTTGGTATATGTTTATGCAATTAATTGCACTATGTTTTAGTATATAAAGAATTTAATTAATAGAATGCATCCATATCCTTAGAAATCATTTAAACACACTTTGATATTCTAAAGGAAAAAAGAACCTCATTCATAGGCCATGTAGATGTTAGTGAATATTGTCATTGAATCTTCATTTCAAGTCACAATGAGCTAGTAAAAAGGGGTTCTTACCAAGAATAACTTAACCCTAGCAATCCAAAAGATCCCCTAGAGGTCTATATAGACATAACCATCCACAAAAGCACTTTAAATATTGAAGATTAGACTCCATAGGTTCCAATAGGTTGCATTTTTTTAGTTCATGTTTGTACCATAACATTCAAATGTGTGACCTAGTTGAGATTATGTCTACAACAGTTGACATCGAACTCCAAGGCTTTTTACAACTATTCTAATTTTGAAATAGTGATCATACTAAAGTTGTACTAAGCTATAAATTTTTTAGAGGTGGAAAAAAAATTCATAGTATTATGACCAATGATTCGCTATCATTGGTTTTAGAGTTAAGCTCCTCTATCCTTCATTTAATTTTTAAATTTTTGTTGCAAGTTTATCAACCTAAATTTGTTGTAGTCTTATCCCTTTGATAGGATTGTTGGTATGATCTCATCTCACAAAATTCAAATTTATTTTCTACATATTAGAATCTAACTTTATCGAAAAGAACAATTGTGATTTTTCAACTTCAAAGTCAAATTGTATTAGTTGAGGTGTAAGTCAAGGCATGTATATACGAATAAGCCTAGGTAAACTAATTCCAATTCAAGAATGTATTCATGAAAAGAAGATGAGATTGTGATCAAATGTCATGATCATAACAATCATTTTATCCAAAAAAAAATCAAAGCAACAGAACTAATCTACATCAATCACCCACACATCTCTCCAACATCTCATTTATTAAATTATTAGTATTAAATTTATGTTTAACAATCACATTCAAATTCACAGATAAATAATTTTTTTACAAAGAAACATTTTATTTAATAGGTGTTTCTACCATCATGCAAAAATAAATCAAACTTACTGCATAGTCATACATGATTCATGCATCCTCTAAATATAGTCTAAAATTGCTAGCCCCTTAATGCATCTCTCATTTAAAATAGTTGTTTTGAACAGACAGCCTAATATTCAGCCTTTCTAGATGTTGAAGTGCAGTTTTAATTGTAGGATATGAATGTTATATGGGAATGTTGTGGTTCTCAAGTGAAATTACGAGGAATGAATGAAAAATCCATATTTGTCAAGCAATATTTAAAAAAAATAGAGCCGGCCTCAACAATATCTGTCAAAATTTTGTGAAGAGAAAAAAAGATCTGAGATGATCAAGAGCACACCACCGAGGACGAAGGTAATTTGTTTAGTGCAGCTTCCCACTATTGGTCTGGGTATCAATACTCCTCTAATCGACATCCTTTCAAAAACAGCCTAAAGAGTAGCAATAAATATGTTGCATAAATTAGAAACCCAGAGAAAAATTATTCAACACTTTTGCTTGGTGCCTTTGATACAGCCAAATAAACTACAACAACATGTGATTGTGTGGCTTTCCAAATACGTTGTTTCAAGGCTATTCTCAATTTCTCCCTGAATGTTAAGTCTAGGTTGTATATGGATCCCTATTCTCAATCCTCTTCTTCACACGCTCCGTCAAACATTCCAAATCAGAGGAGATAAAAGAAAGATAAAGGTCATAAATCCGAAGACACATGTTCAGATAATCCACAGTTCTAGCACATGCGTCTGCCAGTCACAAATGTAGAGCTATTCTCATATTGCTTCATTATCAGGGTAAATAAGGTTTTTATCAGAAGCAATATTGCAACGGCTGCAAGGGGATAAATGTTTCACGTTCACTCTCCACGACTGGGCTTAAAGAAAACCTCTTTTGCAACTTTCAATGGATTGGGCGGGAGTGTATATTCAAATTTAACTGCTACGGTGATAGTGACTGCCGTGAAGTAAGTGGAGCATGGATTGAGCGGGAGTGTATATTCAAATATAACCGCTACGGTGACAGTGACTGCGGTCAAGTAAGTGGAGCGCAAAGGAAAACAGAACAGTGAACGGAAGCAAAATGAGAAAAGATCTGATGAAACAGAGTAAGAGACGAGCCCACGAGCCACGTAGGAAGTCAAAGCTGGCTGTCAGAGCTTAGAGTGTGCTCGTTAAGCCCGGCCCTTTGGTCGCAGCACAAATCTGAGAGATTGCCATGGGATTGGAGCGCAGTGGACAGCCTTTCCTGTGGGTACTAAAGGCCTCCGACTCGTCCCGTTTTTCCACGGAAGAGCATTCGAATGGGATATGCGAGTTTCTGCCGGAAGGGTACGAGAGTCGAATACAAGGATGCGGCTTCATTGTCACCACCTGGGCGCCTCAGCTTCAGATACTGTTTCACAAGTCGACTGGCGGATTTGTAACACACTGCGGGTGGAATTCGACGGTGGAGAGCATCTGTGCAGGGGTGCCCATTGCTGCCTGGCCTCTGCATTCTGATCAGTTCGCCAACGCTAAGCTTGTAAGTTGCGAGTTGAAGACAGGTGTGGAAGTGAAGGAATGGAGTAATACAGAGGAGTACGAGATGGTGAGCGCTGAGGAGGTCGAGATGGCCGTGAAACGTTTGATGGTGAGTGAGGAAGGAGTGCAAATGCGGAAGAGGGCGCAGGATTTGAGAGCTCAAACCCGGATGGCGGTTGTGGAAGGAGGCTCTTCGTCCGACCAATTCGATTCCCTTCTCAACCACTTCTCCCAACAAAGCAATACTAATTCCACGCCATCACTTTGCCCCCTTGTCTGAATTCCCTATTTGTTGTTTTGCATTTTCTTACTTGTATGTAAAATGATGAGCATATTTTGTGGAAACTTTTATTCAGTTTATTATATCACCTTCAGAAAGGAGGACGAAAAAAGTCTCTGGTATTGGAATATTTTACTTTAAAGTGACAACAGTTCTTTATATTATCTTAAGAAAGAATGACGAAAACTGGTATTGGAATTTTTTATTTTGCAGTGACAGCCTATCAAGAAACGAATCAACCAAAAGAGGTCTCGGATCGGACATATTTCGTTCACATCATAGTTCATAGTTTATAGTTATGGACCTTCATTTCATTTGCTACAATTATAGAAGGGATTAGCTAGCTTATTTGATATTTTGGGCAGTTTTACACCATTTGACAATGTAGTTTGGAGGAGAAAGGTACATTCATTTATTTATTTTTATTTATTTTTACTTTTGTATTGTTATTAGTTTTATATGAAGTTATACCTTTTTATCTTTGAAGATTAATGTATTTGTAGGTTTTGTAAAAATGTATTAGAATTAAAAGAGCATTTTTTTTAGATATTTAATATATTATATAAAATCTATGGTAGATTTATAACTTCTTCAAAGGAAATTATGATTGTCTATAAGATCTTATTCATTGTAAGAAATAAAGATGTGTAGTTATATTTATCAAAGAAATGATCCACCAATTAATCTACATTCTTACGGGTCATTTACATCCTTTATCAACCCAAGCTTGCTTCTTCATTTTTCACTCATCTCTCTATCTACTTTGCATCTTGATGATGGATCATTGAGTATGATCCAAAACATTGGTTTAAAAAAATGCAACACAATTTTAATCCAAAAATCATATTACAATTTTGTCATGGATTGTGGAAACTTCATGATTTTAAGTCATTTACACAGTTCTTTAACTCCATTTTTACCTTTGTGTTCCTTTCTTCAACCTCCATTCTAAAGCTGCAATCAAACTTGTTATGAAATATGGTTTTTCTTTATTTTCTTTGTATGTATTTAATTAAAATGTATTTTTCTTACAGTTATGTTAACTTGATTTGGTTATTAGTGGATCATAATATATATTTTAATAGATAAGTTTATTTTTTTCAAGGGCCCCTTCCAAAACTATTTAATCTATAAACATGTTTATCTTTTTAAGTGGCTTCATGTCTTTAAAAGTCCCAAGTGGTGTGTTCAGGGTAACACATCATCCTAGAACATTTTCATTATCAATGGTTAATATTTTTTATTAAAAATGTGATCACATGTAATATAAATATTAATTTTGCACCAAACATAATGATCAACAATTCAATATCCATTGTCACCTATATGTTCTCAATTGAATTAGTCTTAGGGGATTGAGAAAGGAACAAGGAATTTCTATACTTCAATCCTTGCATAGTAGGCTCCCTAAGGTGCTTATTAGGACCACCCAGCTCCTTAAAAAGATCACTAAGGAAAACATTTTCTACTAGTACCAAAGGTCAAAATCCATAGATGACAAAAATATGCCACCAAGAAATAATTGTGTCTCTTGGACTAGGTGGTAGGTGCAATCAAGTCCCAAGTCATCAAACTTTTAGATCTCAATCATCCCAGCTGGCTAACCATCAATACAATTCTAAAATATAGTTTATGGCTTTATATATTCCTATGCATCAATGGAAAATTCAGCATCACATCAATTTCAAGGTAAGCCCTAAGTCATCTTAGTCAATTGTACTTAATAATTAAAATCTCTATATTTATTAATCATCCTTGGCTCACACATGCATAAACATGTACACATTCATATGCACATATAAAGACAGATAAAGAGGTTTAATTGCTTTAATTTATCATTTAGTTAACCCCAAAAACCTTTTTAGGGTGTTTTTTATCCCTATGTTTTGGTGAACTCTAATGATCCTACACCACTAGAGTTTTTCTCTAGGCTATCCTTCTCCTTTATACATGGTTCTTTGACTATTTTTATTTTATTCATTGTGGATTTCTATTGACCTTTATCCTTGTCTCACATTCCTTCTTATAACAAGGATTTTAAATGTATTTTCATAACTTTTCGCAAACTTTTTGATCCTTGAGGATATCACATCCTTTTATCAAAATGATCGTGCTCCATGTTCTATAAATATAATAGTTGTGTTGGGTGTCAAAAATTCTACTCCACTTCCTCGAGAAAAATCTCACTCACAAAGCTAGGGTTGTCATCATGCAAGCAAAATTAGCTCATCAACAAACTATGGAGGGTTAATGGTCAACTCTACGAGAGTGGGTTATGTCTCCTATGCTTTGAGACCAACTTAGACTTGGGAGGGTATTCTCAGAGGTATACCTTAACAGTTAAACCCAACTTGATGTCTTGCTCCCAAAAACTAACATTGAACCTTGAGAACAATTAGCTACCTCAAAACCCCTATAACTGATAATAATGTACAATCATAACCCACATGAAATGCATTCATTTGAGGCTCATTGAAGATAGATCCCTAGTTATACCACAAGGTTAGAATGTACAAAAACTTTAATCCTACTCCTATACTATCAATTTGTGTTGTTTAACATGGATGAATTGAGATTAGCTAAGTGGGATAGAGACTGGTGCCTATCCACTAGGTTATAGATTCACGGGTAATAGAAAAGAAAACCATGAAAGGAAACATAAAATAATTGATTTGGGCACATATGTCATCAAATCACAAATATTACATAGAGATCATACTTAGTAATCCAAATTGAAGTTCCTACAATTAATTTGAAACATGGAGAAGGCCATTACAAAGCTTGCAATATTTAGAATATTGTTACATTCACCAAATTCATATAATAATCATACCAGCAAATATGGCAAGAGAAAATCTATACAACCATCAAAGACCTTTGTAAAGAAATATAAATAGTTATAGAGACATTCTCTACATAGCATCTCTACATGCATTTTATTCTAAACATGCTCCAAAAATCCATAGCCTTCCTACAACTAGACGAAGCACATAATTTAAAACAACTAGACACCCCCAACAGAACCAACTTCTTTTTGAAAATGATCAAAATCATTCATATAATAGTAATAGTGCATAAACCTAATTCGCTATACTATATCAGTTCAAAATAGATAGTTGAGGACAAATCACATCCAAAATAAGTGCTCCAAATGGAAGGAAAAGGATCTTTGTTATTGTTGTTGTTGGGTGAATGAAGATGTTAATAAATATTTAACCAGCTCCCTTCGGGTTTATTTTTCTATGTGTCAGCCTATACATCGCCAAGTCTGCTTGGCCTTTTATCAAGGTTTTGATTTGCCACTCCACGTGTCTACTCTTCGCAACTTCAAGTATCGGCATTCCCTTCGAATCCCGGGAAACTCCGTTGTGCTTCCACGTGTTGCGGCTGCGAGATACTTTTGGGTTTTTTTCCTTGACGCCTCATCAGGCTGCTAAATGTTGCCACGAAGCCCTCGTTCCTAAAAGGTGCTGGCGGGCCCCATGGTTGCTGACTGTCGTATGCACTTGCTATGTGCCGAATGTTCGCAAATCCTTCAGTGCAGAGATGAAATAGCAACCGCGGGCAGTGAAATGCTGCCACACGTCTTTTGCACCCGGCTGATAAACGTTCCCTCCATTGTGATAAAGTACTCAGCCCATTCGACACGTGTTGCATTAACTCAAATCCTCTACAGCGGAGGGAGAAAGGTTCATGCGGGCAGTGAAAGGCTGCCACGTGCCTAACTAGCGGATCTCATATGCTGGTGATGAACTGGATGAACCAAATAATATTATTGGTTGTTGCATGTCATAATCATTCCCACAAAGGGATGACACTTGTCTGATTGGGCCTAGCTGGCACCACCGCCATCATTGCAAAAAATGCACCTGAGCCTGGAATGACCGGATGCTTGGTTCCTGATTATTTCTTTTGTAACGGCTTTGGGGAATATTCTTTTTATGGCATCATTACAGGGGATTGCGAGATCTTTTCTGTTACTGCTCTCTGAGGCAGTGGGAGGTTTTTTATGCTATATATACTTTTCTCTGTGATGAGAAAAGGGTTCAAAATTTGGAACTATAACGTTGGTTTTAGTAAAAGACACCAGGGCTTTATTACTATTTTATTTAATTGCAAAAAACTCTCAGACTGTGCCAATTGTTTGGCCTTTTTGTTTTTCATGCTATTTGATCAAACTGTGAACTTTGCTTTTTATTGTCTTGACACTTCATTTGAGAACTTCTATATATGTTGGATGCAAGTTTGCTTACCTAGATCATGTCTAAGGACTCTTCTTGGTAGTAGGAATGTATGCAATGATATTTTATGTCAATGAATGAATTGTCTATGCTATAATCTTAAGTCTCTAATGTTTTGGAACACTACAACACCATTCAGGCCCTTAAATCTATGATCTATCGTGCCCATCATTAAATCTTGGCGCATCGCCTTAGGTTAGACTTGATTTTATTATATCCGCTTCCTTTTCCCTTTCCAAACCCCATTATAGAAGAAGTCGGCTTCTCTAAAAATCTGGAGGTTACTCAGTTTAGTGCAAAAGGTCCCCCTTAAACTGAGTTTCCCATAAGACTTTGTTACCTCGTCAAATTTTGGCGTCAACAAAAACCATGAATGTTGGTAGATGAAATCAAATTTACATGTTGATATCTTGTTGCGCAAACACATTCATGAGATTTTCAAGTAGATCATAGTCATTGAAAGATTGCATTAATGGAACTTAACTTGGAAAAGAAGTAGGTAAAATTTAAATGTGGAGCCAAAATGACAAAAATCAAAACCCTTAGACACTATCAAAGCCTTGTGTATGTTGAAACATATCCTTGTGGACCTTAGGGGTTCATCTAAAACTATTGTAGAACATATAAGGTCATTCGACATAGGTTCAATTCACTAGCATACTCCCCTCTCTTTTTCTTTTTTAATCTTAGTGGGAAGATGGCCCTTTACAAGATCTAAGTCACCAAACCTAATCTACATGTAAGATGGGAATTGAGCCCCTTTGAAAGATCTTATCACTACCAGACAAAAAAATGGTCTAATGTGGCTTTGGTAGAATTTTGAATCCCTGACGAATATATCTATAGGTTATTGATATCCCCACAAAATCATTTATATAGAATATTAGATTCTATCGAGCACAAGTAGGAAGTTGAAACCCATCAATTTTCTTGTGAAATTTTATATACAAGCGAACTTCACCTTTTGGAAATACATATAGTTCACTTGGATTTACCCACAAACCTTTCCCTCGGATTTATCAGCCTTCAACAAATTCATGCGAGTCAATAAGATCCATCTTATCCATGTGAATTGGAGATCTGCAACTAAACTACACCATGTAGAAAAATCCATCTTAAATGGATGAAGAATTTTAGAGTGGATGTTTAGATGAATGGGAAAAGTCCACCAAATGAAGATGACATCATGAGGGGCAGATGTGAGAAGATGGACTTCGTCTGCCTGCAAAGACTTTTTACAATCAATGGGAGAATGAAAACAAGAGGAATTGTGAGGATCCTAAGAGAAAAAGGAAAACTGGCAAAACCATCGACAAGTGGAAATGCCAAATATGAACATCAAAAATTGAAACAAGATGGTTCACATGGAAATGCTCATAAAATAGGATCAACACAATTTTCTCACAAAGAGAAAAAATCCAAGTGAACTAGAAATTATGGGGAAAAGTGACTAAACCAAAAATTAACACACGAAAGGGGAAATTTAGTATGACATTGAGTTCCCACAAAAACTATACTTAGCCATTTCTTCTATTCTTTAGATTCCTTTTGCAGGAATCGATAATTGAACTAACACTTACCAAAAAATCCAACTAGACAACACTATTCAAGAAAAGATATTTGAATTGCACTTGGGTCAGATGGAAGGGGAAAACTTTTAAAGGCATAACTTTATTCCCTTGGAGAATTTTTCAAAACTTCCAAAATTAATTAGGCCTATTTTTTATGTGCTACCCAACTGTGGTAAGAAATTTGGGAAAATACCACCCAAAATAGATATCTCAGATCAATTATAAACTTGGGAAAAGATAGCTAAGGCACAAAAGGGGAAAGGACTCAAGGAAAAATGGATAACATGAAATTTAGTCCCAACTATTTCTCTAGTTAGGGATTCATGCCTCTTGCAGGCACAACAAGAATCTAAATCTTTGAGAACACCACAAAAAATTCAACAAAAGAATAGGGGACGAGACTGACACACAATGGACAACAAAGCTATATACATGATTAGATCACAACCAATTTAACACAAAGTATGCCAAAACATGAACAACAAAAGTATGGCTATGATAAAAAAAATTAATTCAAAGTAGGCGAACCCTACAAAAGATGGAAAGAAATTGCTTGCCTTTATCAAACATCATCATGTTGAAGGAATTGATTACCCTCAACCCATAGTTGCCTCTTACACATAGGTGCAACAAATGCAACGTTCTCCTTTTGAGAACAAACATATGGTTACCTCCAAGAAATTGAAGAGTTGCTCCACCATCAACTTTTCCCTTGCATGATAGCCACAAAACACAAACCACCATACTATCTTGCATTGCATTCTTCATCTCTAAAGCAATAGGGGGAAACAATTGAAAACTTATATTACCACAAAAATAAACCATGGTATTCTCATACCTACTAACCTCCTTGGATGAATTGAGGCAAAAAGAGAATGCCTCCAATTCATATTGTAAAAGGTATGTCATGTCCTCATGTTGATCTATAGAGGGAAACTCATCCTTTAACAAATCAAACTAAAAGAAATAAATATCAGGCATATAGGAACCTTGAGAAATTGGTTGATCATCAGCCTAGATAAATTGTTTATGCTCAATACCATCACAAGATATATGCTTGGTCCAAGTGAAACACTCAAACTCTAGTACACTATCATCCACACTACAAGAAGTTATACCTTCATCACAAAGTAAAGCCTCATACACAAATACCCAAAACCAAAGCCCTTCCTTGTTTCATAGTAATAGGGGGAAAAAGTGGAAAATAATAAAAATTGTTGTTTCATTTTGAATATGGTAAAAGAAAATTGCATTGTTGATCAATATTTTTGCTGCAAAATTACTTGGTCTTAGGAGAAAGTGTCATATTCATCAAAAACCCATGAGATTTAGCCAAAAAAATAACAGTTGTGAAGATCCTCCAATTTCAACACCACCAAGACCTGAAGATGCAAAAAAAGTCCAATTCTATGATATTTAGGGGTTACAATGCACATAGTAGCAAAAATTAGATAATATTCTAAGATTATGGTCTACAAATTTATTTTCTTTTCAAATCCCCTTCAAGCTCCCACATAGCACCAATATGTTTACCCAAATTATACATTAAGCTGCAATAATGGACAACCATGCAAAAGTTTATTGAAATTTGGAATTTGTGAAAGCACCACTTATGTTGCTCCAAAAATTTCCATGTACAAATTATTTGAAATATAGAAAGTAGAATCTCTTTTGTGAAAGTAATTTGATCATCCAATAGCCCTATCACATTATGGTTCATTAACCAAAAATTGAGGTGACTTCAAACATTAGAATTCAGAAACCTTAGAAACTTATCTGGATTTAAATAATAGCATTCCTTGAATAGAAGATACTTGTATAGGTGTAGAGGGTATATACTTACACCATGTTGATCATAGTAGTCATAATGTATCTTGTTGTTGTGCAGTGCTACCAATCCTCGCATAAATCATTGTAGTGTTGTAGTATATGACAAACATGAGCATCACTACGATCACTAACACCAACATTGCAAGGGAAAATCTAACCCATGGATCTCTTGGAGGCATTCTCTCATTAGAGACTCAAGCGCATCTAGTAAAATATGGATGGCATATCTAGCATGTAGCATACTAGAGCCAAACGTGGAAGACATGTAGCAAGCAATACATCCATTTCTAAGTCTATGAAGCACTTGTTTGAATGTGACTTGTTAAGTGCAACATTGTTTGAATGTGATTTAAACATATGGTTGATTAAACACAACACTTGTTTGAATGTTATGATGGATGATTTTTCAATGGTATTTAAAAGGTAAAAGACATGTTTACATTTTGCATTTTAACTTTTTGGAAAAATGTCAACAAACTATGTAATCAAATATAAAACTTTGCATTTTCATTTATTCTTTCTATACGTCTTTAACTTAACAATTATTTTCTCATCAACCCAACATGCTAATCTACTTCTTAAAATTTTCATCTTACATTTAATTGTTGTGGGAACTCCACCATACAAAACTAATATTTTATACAACTATACATCTTCAATAACAAGTAAACTATAAAATTATTTTCCCTATATATGAAATACAACCTTTCTTAAAAATTGTGCTAATAGTGACTTAAGTAAAATATTTACAATATTTTATTATATAATAGATATTTATGTGTTTCTATTTTAATCTATTCTTTGTTATGATCTATGTATTATAGACAAACATACAAATTATATGTGAGTTCTAAATATTATAAATGATACAATGGACATTTCTAAACTACTAAATGGGAGGTGGGGGGCTCACCAAAAAATAATGTTTCAAGAAGCAACAAAAGAAGTGCATGTTGTCACATGCCCCATTGCATGCATTCCTTTCTAGGTACCCCACTTAAATTGTATTCAACTTGCCCTCTCCTCCATGTATTTATCCTCTTTGATCTCTTGGCATGTTTTGCTTCAATGGAAGATTAAACATTTTTCCTATTATAAATTTTATGTTTCTGGGAATATTTAATAAAACCCAAGCAAACTCTGGTCATTTAATTTATAGTTTCATATTTATGAATCCAATGGGGAACACTATTTGAGATTGATGGATTAGATCTTTCAGCTGAAATTACCTCTAATAGTCATAGAGAAAGGAAACATGGATGGAGCTTGTATTTACATAGAGAACTCTATTGGAAAACATAATGAACAATTAACGACCATGCTCTTGGCCTCTCATTTAAATGCAGTGATTGTTACCTAAGCCAAAATGATGACAATTAACAAATCCATGACATCAATTGTAAGTTCATTAGATACTACACTTGCAAGCATAAAATTTTCATGTGAATTTAGGTCAAACTCATATATGTCTCTACTTCAAGGGGAAAACTTAGCTCAAACTCGTAAGTAGTTTTTTCTTGAAGATAATTTTATTTGCAAATATTAAGACTCTGTGCTAGTGGTAATTTTAGGCTAGATTTGTAAATATTTTGTTTCGGATATAAATTTATCTCAAAATAGATCTCATTCTTGTGTATATTTTTTTATATACAAAATTAGGAAGTGTTTCAAAGCATTAAGGGAGAGAACAAGATGTGACAAAACAAATTGTTAACAGAAACAAGCATACCATGAGCACTAAGAAAAAATAGGAAAAAGCAAGATAGCTAGTCCAATTTGCCCAAATAAGTTTACCAAGAAAGTGATAAGTGCAGTTTATATATCAAATATATATTCTTTACTTTTGTCCATATTCATGAAGTTTCTCAAATGTTTTCCTGACAGCCCTGAGCTGCATTATGCTATTCTGACTTGAATTTAGCAGGCCTAGGTTTTGAATCTTCAATTTTTAACATATGTTGGAAGCTATAAACATTGTAAAAGAACACAATACTTGCAATTATCTTTCATTGCAAGCAAAAATTAGTTAATTCTAATCCTAAGAAAAACTATCACCCAAAACATAATCATAAACCTATTTCTAGCTCTAACCATTCACTTTATGCTTGAACCAGCGAATTCCACACTCACTCCGAGGAACTTGATGCCATGCCTCACTAGTTATTTTCATATTGATTATTGGATAGTTGCACAAAATTTTATATATCAATAATAAATAAATTTAAAATCATCAAAATATCTCGAAACCTAACAACTATTAAAATGTTCTCAACTACTGGCACTCTGCTCAACTATTGGTCCTCTCCCTTACGACCACAAAATCGTGCTTGTTTTATTCTAGATATTTAACGTGTTTATAGATCTAACTTCATTCATCTATGGTAGTGCTTGTTTCTGACTTTATCTGTGGAAAAAGTCCTTTTTTCCGACATTGTCTGTATATGGAAAAAGTCCTTTTGATTTCTGTGGCCACAAAAGCACGCTACTAATGACGTGTAGCAGTACCGCCTTAATCTTTTTGGGGTCTGAAACTGATATAGGTCGGGTAACAGAGGATCGTCTAGTAAAATCAAACGAGTGATCTGCATTGCGAAGTTTTGTAAACCTCCGAGGGTTAACAGAGCCGTAAATGAATTGGAGTCCAATGGATTCAGATCAAAGTGCTGCAGAAATCCATGTTGTGGTGGTGCCTCTCCTCGCACAGAGTCACATGAATCAGCTCTTGCATTTCTGCAGAGCCATAGCCGGGCGAGGATTAAGCGTATCGTTCGTGGCCACCTCCACCCATATTCGCCAGGTCCGCCACCGTTTTCAAGGCTGGGACCTTCACAAGTTCAACATTCTTTTCGAGGAACTCCCCATGCCAGACTTGCCAGATGGAGAGCCCAGTGCTGAAAGCACGCATATGTTTCCCAGACATCTGGCTTCTCTATTTGATTGCGCCGACCTCCTACGGCCCCAAATGGACAGCTTCCTGCGCAACATCTCTTTCTCCAACACCAAGAAAGTCGTGATGGTTTATGATATTCATATGGGGTGGGTTCAGCCATTGGCCGACAAGTATGAAATTCCAGCCTATAAATTCATACCCGTGGGCGTTTATAACGCGCTCTGGTTTTACCATAAACGGACCGGCATTGAATTTGCAGCGTTGGGGTTCTCAAGTCTTAAAGTACCGCTATTGCGGACCGTAACTGAAGAAGAGTTGAGGTGGTTGGCCCGGCAGACATCGTTCATCGGGCCTGCTAAAGGAACAATCTTTAACACCTTCCGCGCAATTGAATCTCGATTCATTGACTTGGCCGAGGAGCACAAGCTTTTCGGCCACAAGCCTGTGTGGACAGTGGGTCCTCTCCTTCCCCTGCAATTGTTGAGAGAGGACCCGCCCCTGGAATTACAGACGGAAAGTGAGTGCACGAGATGGTTAGACAGCCATTCTCCAGCGTCCGTCGTGTACGTATCTTTTGGCAGCGTGTCTTCTTTGCCCGCAGCACAAATCCGGGAGGTGGCCGTGGGATTGGAGCGTAGTGGACAGCCTTACCTGTGGGTACTAAAGGCCTCCGACTCGTCCCGTTTTTCCGCGGAAGAGCATTCGAATGGGCTACGCGAGTTTCTGCCAGAAGGGTACGAGAGTCGAATACAAGGACGCGGCTTCATTGTCACCACCTGGGCGCCTCAGCTTCAGATACTGTTTCACAAGTCGACTGGCGGATTTGTAACACACTGCGGGTGGAATTCGACGGTGGAGAGCATCTGTGCAGGGGTGCCCATTGTTGCCTGGCCTCTGCATTCCGATCAGTTCGCCAACGCTAAGCTTGTAAGTTGCGAGTTGAAGACAGGTGTGGAAGTGAAGGAATGGAGTAATACAGAGGAGTACGAGATGGTGAGTGCGGAGGAGGTCGAGATGGCCGTGAAACGTTTGATGGTGAGTGAGGAAGGAGGGCAAATGCGGAATAGGGCGCAGGATTTGAGAGCTCAAACCCGGATGGTGGTTGTGGAAGGAGGCTCTTCGTCCGACCAATTCGATTCCCTTCTCAACCACTTCTCCCAACAAAGCAATACTAATTCCACGCCATCACTTAGCCCCCTTTTCTGAATTCCCTATTTGTTGTTTTGCATTTTCTTACTTGTATGTAAAATGATGAGCATATTTTGTGGAAACTTTTATTCAGTTTATTATATCACCTTAAGAAAGAAGGACGAAAAAAGTCTTGGTATTGGAATATTTTACTTTACAGTGACAACAGTTTTTTATATTATCTTGAGAAAGAATGACGAAAACTGGTATTGGAATTTTTAACTTTGCAGTGACAGCCTATCAAGAAATGAATGAGGAGGTCTCGGATCAGACATATTTCGTTCACATCATAGTTCATAGTTTATAGTTATGGACCTTCATTTCATTTGCTACAATTATAGAAGGGATTAGCTAGCTTGTTTGATATTTTGGGTAGTTTTACACCATTTTACAATGTAGTTTGGAGGAGAAAGGTACATTCATTTATTTATTTATTTATTTTTTTAACTTTTGTATTGTTATTAGTTTTATACGAAGGTATACTCTTTTATCTTTGAAGATTAATGTATTTGTAGATTTTGTAATAATGTATTAGAATTAAAAGAGCATTTTTTTAGAAATTTAATATATTATATAAAATCTATGGTAGATTTATAACTTATGATATTGTTATCAAGATTCAACCGTGTAGTTTCAAGTCAAACTCATTGATTTGTGTTTCATGAGTAGTGGTTCACAAGAACCCATCTCTCATGATAATGAAATTATGATTGTCCACAAGATTTATAACTTCTTCAAAGGAAATTATGATTGTTGACAAGATCTTATTCATTGTAAGAAATAAAGATGTGTAGTTGTATTCATCAAAGAAATGATCCACCAAAGAATCTACATTCTTACGAGTCATCTACACAGTTCTTTTAACTCCATTTTTACCTTTGTGTTCCTTTCTTCAACCTCCATTCTAAAGGTGCAATCAAACTTGTTATGAAATATAGTTTTTCTTTATTTTCCTTGTATGCATTTAATTAAAATGTATTTCTCTTACAATTCCATTGACGTGATTTGATTATTAGTGGACCATAATATATATATTTTTATAGACAAGTTTATATTTTTCAAGGGCCCCTTCCAAAACAAATTAATCTATACACATGTTTATCTTTTTCAATGGTTTCATGTCTTTAAAAGTCCCAAGTGGTGTGTTCAAGGTAACACATCATCCTAGAACATTTTCATTATCAATGGTTAAGAATTTTTATTAAAAATGTGATCACATATAACATAAATATTAATTTTGCACCAAACACAACGATCAATAATTCAATATACATTGTCACCTATATGTTCTCAATTGAATTAGTCTTAGGGGATTGAGAAAGGCACAAGGAATTTCTATACTTCAATCCTTGCATAGTAGGCTCCCTAAGGTGCTTATTAGGACCACCCAACTCCTCCTTACAAAGATATCACTCAAAAAAACATTTTCTACTAGTACCAAAGGTCAAAATCCATAGATGATAAATTATGCCACCAAGACATAATTGTGTCTCTTGGTCTAGGTGGTAGGTGCAATCAAGTCCCAAGCCATCAAATTTTTAGATATAAATCATCTCATCTAACTAACCATCAATACAATTCTAAATTATAGTTTATGGCTTTATATATTACTATGCATCAGTGGAAAGTTTAGCGTCACATCAATTTCAAGGTAAGCCCTAAGTCATCTTTGTCAATTGTAATAAATAATTAAATTCTCTATATTTATTAATCATCATTGGCTCACACATGTATAAACATGTACACATTCACATGCACATATAAAGACACATAAAGAGGTTTAATTGCTTTAATTTATCATTTAGTTAACCCTAGAAACCTTTTTAGGGTGTGTTTTTATCCCTATGTTTTGGTGAACTCTAATGATCCTACACCACTAGAGTTTGTCTCTAGGCTATCCTTCTCCTTTATTCATGGTTCTTTGACTATTTTTATTTTATTCACTATGAATTTCCATTAACCTTTATCCTTGTCTCACATTCCTTCTTATAACAAGGATTTTAAATGTATTTTCCTAACATTTTGAAAACCTTTTGATCCTTGAGGATATCACATCCTTTTTATCAAAATGATGGTACTCCATGTTCTATAAATATAATAGTTGTGTTGGGTCTCAAAAATGCTACTCCACTTCCTAGAGAAAAATCTCACTCACAAAGCTAGGGTTGTCATCATGCAAGCAAAATTAGCTCATCAACAAACTATGGAGGGTTAATAGCCAGCTCTATGAGAGTGGGTTATGTCTCATATGCTTTGAGCCCAACTTAGACTCGAGAGGGTATTCTTAGAGGTATACCTTAATAGGTATTGAAACCACATAAAATGAATAATAATGAAATAAGGATAGTCAAACCCAACTTAATATCTTGGTCCCAAAGATTGACACTGAACCAAGAACAATTCGCTACCTCAAAACCCCTATAGATGATAATAATGTACAATCATAACCCACATGAAATGCATCCATTTGAGGCTCATTAAAGATAGATCCCTAGTTATACCACAAGGTTAGAATGTATAGAAACTAATCCTACTCCTATACTATCAATGTGTGTTGTTTGATGGATGAATTGAGATTGGCTAAGTGGACTAGAGACTGGTGCCTATCCACCGGGTTATAGATTCACAGGTAATAGTAAAGAAAACCATGAAAGGAAACATAAAATAATTTATCTAGGCACATATGTCATCAAAGCACAAATATTATATAAAGATCATACTTAGTAATCCAAACTGAACTGCCTACAGTCCATTTGAAACATGGAAAATTCCATTACAAAGCTTGCAATATTTGGAATGTTGTTACATTCAACAATTTCATGTGAAAATCATACCAACAAATATAGAAAGGGAAATTTTATACAACCATCAAAGACCTTCGTATCTAGAAATATAAATAGCTATATCTAGACATTCTTTGCATAGCATCTATACATGTATTTTATTCTAAACATGCTCCAAAAATCCATAGCCTTCCTAAAACTAGACAAAGCACATGATTTAAAACAACTAGACACCCCCAATAGAGCCACCTTCTTTCCAAAAGTGATCAAAAACATTCATATATAAAATTAATATGGAATAACCCTAATTTTCTACACTATATCTATTCAAAATAAACAGTTGAGGACAATTCACGTCCAAAACAAGTGTTCCAAATGGAAGGAGAAGGATCTTTGTTATTGTTGTTGTTGGGTGAATGACACCATGAATGTTGGTAGATGAAATAAAATTTGTACGCTGAGATATTGTTGCCCAAACACATTCATGAGATTTCCAAGTAGATCATAGTCATTGAAAGATTGCATTAATGGCACCTAACTTTGAAAAGAAGTGGGTAAAATTTAAATGTGGAGCCAAAATGATTAAAATCCAAATGCCTAGACACTAAATTGAAGCCTTGTGTATGTTGAAATAGATCCTTGCAGGCCTCAGGGGTTCATCTAAAACTATTGTGGAGCATCTAAGGTCATCTAGCACAATTTCAATTCACTAACATACTCTGGCATCATCTTCTCTTTTTCTTTTTTATCTTTGTGGGAAGATGGCCCTTTACAAGATCTAAGTCACCAAATCTAATCTACATGTACGATGAGAATTGAGCCCCTTTGAAATATCTCATCGCTACCAGATAAAAAATGGTCTAATGTGGCTTTGGTAGAAGTTTGAATCCCTAGCAGATATATCTGGATGTTATTGATATCCCCACAAAATCATTTATATAGAATATTGGATTCTATCGAGCAGAAATGGGAAGTTGACACCCATCAAGTTTCTTGTGAAATTTTTATATACTGTAAGTGAACTTCACCTTCTAGAAATACATCTAGTTCACTTGGATTTACCCAAAAAGCTTTCCCTCAAATTTATCAACCTTCAACAGATTGATGCAAGTCAAGAAGATCCATCTTATCCGTGTGGATTGGAGATCTGCAACTGAACTGCACCATGTAGACAAATCCATCTGAAATGGATGAAGAATTTTGGATTGGATGTTTAGATGAATGGAAAAGTTTACAAAATAAAGATGACATCGCATGAGGGTTAGATGCAAGAAGATGGACTCCATCCGCCTACAAAGACTTTTTACGATCAATGAGAGAATGAAAACAAGAGGAATTGTGAGGATCCTAAGAGAAAAAGGATAAGTGGAAAATCCAAAGATTCATCAGAAATTGAAACAAGATGGTTCATATGGAAATGCTTGTAAAATAGGATAAGCACAATTTTCTCTCAAAGAGAAAAAATCCAAGTGAACCAAAAATTATGGGGAAAAGTGATTGAACCAAAAATTAACATGTGAAAGGGGAAGTTTACTATGACATTGAGTTCCCACAAAAACTATACTTAGCCATTTCTTCTATTCTTTCTTCCTTTTGTAGGAATCAATAATTGAACTGACACTTACAAGAAAATCCAACTAGAAAATACTACATATGAAAGAAAAGATATCAGAACTGCACTTGGGTCGGATGGAAGGGGAAAACTTGTAAAGACCTAACTTTATTGCCTTGATAATTTTTCAAAACTTCCAAAATTAATTATGCCTATTTTTTTATGTGCTACCCCACTGCACGATAAGAAATTTGGAAAAACACCACCCAAAATAGATATCTCAGATCATTTATAAACTTGGGAAAAGATAGCTAAGACACAAAAAGGGAAAGGACTCAAGGAAAAAAGGATAACATGAAATTTAGTCCCAAGTATTTCTCTAGTTAGGGACTCATGCCTCTTGCAGGCACAATGAGAATCTAAATCTTCGGGAAGACCACAAAAACCTCAACAAAAGAATAGGGGATGGGACTGACACACAACGGACAACAAAGCTATATACATGATGAGATCACAACCAATTAGCATGATAAAACATGAACAACCAAATTATTTCTATGACAAAAAAAATAAACTCAAAGTAGGCCAACCCTACAAAGGATGGAAAGAATTTGCTTGCCTTTATCTTGAAACATCATCGTGTTTAAGGAGCTGATTTCCCTCAACCCACAGTTGCCTATTACACACAGACCTATAACAAATGCAACCTTCTCCTTTTGAAAAAAAATCTATGGTTACCTCCAATAAAATGAAGAGTTGCTCCACCATTGACTTTTCCCTTGCATGACAGCCACAAAACACAAGCCACCACACTATCTTGCATTGCATTCTTCATCTCTATAGCAGTAGGGGGAAACAATTGAAATTTTATATTACCACAAAAACAAACCATGGTATGCTCATACCTACTAACCTCCTTGGATGAATTGAGGCAAAAAGAGAATGCCTCCAATTCATATTGTAAAAAGTATGTCATCTCCTCATGTTGATCTACAGAGGGAAACTCATCCTTTAACAACTCAAACTGAAAAAAATGAATCTCAAGCATATGGGAACCTTGAGAATTGGGTTGATCATCAGCCTAGATAATTTTTTTATGCTCAACACCATCACAAGATATATGCTAGGTCCAAGTGAAACACTCAAACTTTGGTACGCTATCATCCACACTACAACAAGTTATACCTTCATCACAAAGGAAAGCCTCATACTCATTTTTCATCACCTATAAACAATAGGAAGCCAACTTTCCTTGGATTCACTTATTTTGATGCAAACTGACAGGTTGTCATTAGGTCCTATCTCTTTAGTTGAAAAATGCATCAAATGTATCAACCGGGTAGTGTTCAAAGGCTATATGCAATAGGAAACATCTTGACTATCTCTATCATATTTTCTAAGTGTTTGGAAAAGTTGAAAACAAGACTTTAAACTAAGGAGGCCACTAAACTAGAAAGCATAAAGTTGTCTAAACTAGAAAGTGGGAAATTATTTATCTAGAAAGCATAGAATGACTAAACTAGAAAGCATGAAATGTTTAAACTAGAAAGCATGTAAATTACTTGAAAAGAAGTACTTGCAATAAAACTGTAAGTTGAAATGAAAACAACCTTTAACTAACATCTTAGCATTTAACAGAAAATAAACTTAACAACCTACAAGTACCAACCAGACTGGGTGCTCTGAAACTTCAGATAAACAAAATTAAAGATTGCAAACTCGAACTACAACATGCAGGACTATTTTAACAGAGCTTGACTCATACAAATCACATTCATTCACATTTGTCACTTACAAAATAAAAACAACATAATTGATAATGAAATACTTATCTATCTATTATACAGTCCCTCAAGTGGCCAACTCTTAGGTGCTACTACGCTTAACTCAGATCACATAAACTCTGTATCTTTGAAATTAATCCATCCACAGTAATTCCATTGCACAATACTAATAACTCAGAATGAGATGGGAAAAGCTTATTTTATTCATATCAAAAGTATAACTTAGAGACATAGTTTAAGAACACATTATGACAACATAACGATATCTCATTTATGGTGGTTACATATTTATACAAAAACTGCTAACAAAATCCTATAATTCTGATGGTGAAGATCACCACTAAAAAAGTCTTCAACAGAATTCAACTAACTAACAGACTTAGGTCCATAACATAAAACATTAAAAAGACTTAGAGTGAGTCATAAAGTCTTTAAATAGAAAATAACAGAAAGCATTAAAAAGACTCGGTCCACCATGCTCTTCCTAAAATTTTGGCACCTAGACTTTCGACGCTTGTCTTCGACTGTATTGGAGTCCACTTTAAAACCACTTGGATAAGCATAATGACTGACCGTGCATAATAACCTGTACAATACTAAGAACTATACCATTATGTTATCGTTGATCAACTTATTTCAATTAATTCCAAGAAATAAAGATTATACATTTTTTTACAAAAAGTAAGCAATTACTAATCCTAAAGATAAATAATTGCCACCTGGTGAAAATGACTTGGGTGAAACAAGGAAGGGTAATTGATTTAGAATATTTATGAAGTTATTTTTACCTCATCGCAAACTTCATCAGCATAACCACTTAGATCATGAGACACTTTATGTGAATAGTTGCACTCTTTAGATTTCCTTTTTGTTACAATCTCTTGGAAATCTAAATTGTGACATATGTGCCACAAAAATCAAACTTGTGGCACACGTCTTCTTCCACATCCAGCTCAACAATGTTCATCACTTACACATTATCATTTTGAAGTACATTGTGCATGAGGAAGACAACATGTTGCACACCAAATAAAGAGGCTCTCATATGCATCCATATGATCATCAATATCACATACATAAAGTGTAAATTCTTCACAATAAACATCCTTAGGTAAAAATGCTAATTTATACATTTTCATTCTCAGATATAGTTGTTCCTATGTTATCCTCATGCAAACAATTAGTAAAAGCTTCAAAATTATAAATAAGGAAAAAATAAGGTAAGAGATCAAACAAGAAGGTATCTTTTTGTTCACCACTTGTATCACCAATACATGCATGATTTACATAATCAACTAATAGTGCTAATTTACCTGATGAATCTCTTGTATACACATCCTCTTCACTGTCCACACTATTGTAAGAAACAACAAGGTCATATCTCTTATGGACACAAACTGGACATCATCATTGATCTCTTCATTATTATCAACCACAAATGACTGGTCCAACTAAAGGTAGGTGCACATACTATCATCTTCATTTGTAATGCTATCACATATTGCACCAACACATTCCTCTACTTTCCTAAAAACATAATCATCACTTGACATTGTGCTTCTATTTTATTTCATCTCCATATAATCATTGGCATCAACAACTTTCTCACCACCAGCAACTTTTGTATCAAAGGATAACAATTTTTCAATCATATCCATTCTCAAACCATCGATGAAATCAAGGCACCCATATGCCTATTGCATGAACTAACCAAATTAAATTCTTCCCATATTGAACTCAAATCAACTTCATAAGCTTCAAGGAACATGTCAATATAGGAAGATGTGTTAGGTCTACAATTTTTTGGGATCTTAGAAAGAGCAATAGAAAATTTGTGACTAAACTCCACGCTAGACTTTCCATCTTTCCATCTAATTTTTTCTAATTCTTCAGCAAGAGCAATAGGGTCCAAAGTGAATTCCTCTTCAAATGTAAGCACAACCTAATTCCATGAAGCAAAATAATGCTTAGAGAAACCAGCATGTACCAACTCTTTACCTTTTCATCCAATGACCTAACAAAAAATATCATCCACATGTCCTTATATTCAAACTGATATCTCTCCATGAAATATGAAAATACAATGAAATATGTATCTCCTTGACCACTATCATACCCATTGAACCTTGGAATCAATCTATAGATTGAAGATCTCATTGTTTTCCTTTCATAGTTGACCTAAGTAAGGTCAAGTTGCATATAAATGGGATCAATTAGAATAATAGGGACTGAGAAACCTATTTTTTTATAACAGCAAGTTGTCTTTGTGATCATAAAGCCTTGATTCTTTCTTCACAGTCCATTTCAAATTCAAGTTCATCCCATCCAACTCCAACTTTTTTCAAGTATGGATGCCTGTATGTTTGAATGTAAAAAAAATATTGTGCTAGGTTGTATGAACAATAGGTTGGTTCATCATCATAATATTCTTGGACATGCATCCTATTATATTCCTTAGGGTTTGAATTATATGTTACAATTAATGAAGTGTCCTTAGGTTATATGCATACATTCCAGCTCATCATAGTTGGTTATAATTACTTATGCAAGATAGAGAGAGGAGAAAATAAATTTGTTTTTTATCAAGAAAGAAACCATACATTAAATTGGAAGAAAATAGAGTACCTTAAAACTAGTTGTAGTCACTTGATATGTGTTCATGAAACATGAATAGCAACAACAAAAATTTATTCTCTTGATAGCAGAGCGTCACCTCATAAATGTAAGGAAATCCTTGAAGCACATAAACCTCCAAGGCACAAATTTTAAATTATAGGTTGCAACCACCAATAGAGTCTTCAACTTCTTCTCAACACAGCAACCCTTGTCATTCTTTCAGTGTCATTTTGTTGGCATAAGTTGAAAATATTCCAAACTTACCCAAACAAAAATACACAATGAATTTATTACCACTAACAAAAGTAGAAAACCACATGCTTAGGTTCTCCCTAGTAATGGCACCATTCTATTCCAACATAAGTTGATAGGATGCTAAACTTAGCCAACACAATTCCACTAGCAAACAAGTTGTAGAGGTGTTTCAAATATGCACCAAACTCACACTTCCCCAATAATAGTGAAATTTTGTTAGCATGAGTTTATGGGATGTCAAACATACCCAAATAAAATACACATCTACAAATATCTACTAATGAGGTGTTTAAAATGTTTCCAATTGCCTGAGACTTGGAAACGGTATCATTTTGTTGGGTCTCAAAAATGCTACTCCACTTCCTAGAGAAAAATCTCACTCACAAATCCAGGTTTATTGTCATGCAAGTGAAATTATCTCACCATCATACTATGGAGGGTTAATGGCCAACTCTACAAGAGTGGGTTATATCTCCTACACTTTGAGCTCAACTTAGACTCAGGAGGGTATTCCTAGGGGTATACCTTAACAAGTATTGAAATCACATAAAATAAACAATAATGAAATAATGACAACCAAACCCAACTGGATTTATTGGTCCCAAATATTGTCACTGAACCAAGAACAATTGGTTTCCTCAAAACCCCTATATAGTTGATAACAATGTAAAATCATAACCCACATGACATGCATTAATTTGAGGCCCATTGAAGATAGACCCCTAGTTATACCACGAGGTTATGAATGTACAAAAACTAATCCTACTCATATACTACCGATTTATGTTGTTTGATGGATGAATTGAGATTGGATAGGTAGATTAGAGACCGGTGCATATCCAATGGGTTATAGAGTCATAGGTAATAGGAAAGAAAACCATGAAAGGAAACATAGAAGAATTAATCTAGGAACATATGTCATCAAACCAAAAACATTATACGAATACATATTAGTTCCAAACTAAACTACATGCAATCCATTTGAAACATGGAAAATACCATTAGAAATATTGCAATATTTGGATCAAGCTATTACATTCACCAATTTCATGTAACAATCATACTAGCAAACATGGAAATGAAAAATATTTACAATTATCAAAGGCCTTCCTAGATAAAAACAAATAGTTATGGAGACATTCTTTGCACAAAATCTATACATGCATTTTATTATTCACATGCTCCACAAATCCATATCCTTCCTACAACTATACAAGGCATGAGTTGAAACCCTAGACAAAACTTTGTAACCTACATAGTCTCCAGACACTGCCATCAGATCCAACCTCTTTTCAAAAATGACCAAAATTATTCATAAAATAGAATTAGGGTATAACCCTAATTCCTTGCACTATAGTATTTCAAAAACATATGGTTGAGGATAAATCATGCCCAAAATAGGTTCTCCATATGGAAGGAGAAGGATGGTAGTTACACTTGGTAGTTAGGGGAATGATGCAATGAATGTTGGTAGATGAAATGAAATCTACATGTTGAAATCTTGCAACCCAAATGCATTCATGAGATAGCCAAGTGGCCATGGTTGTTGAAATATTCCATTAACACCTAATTTGGTAGAGGAGTAGGTGAAATGGAAATGTGGAGCCAAAATGACAAAAATATGAATTCCTAAACAACATCAGAGCCTTCTATATGCTAAATCAAAGCCTTGCAAGCCTCGAGGGTCCATTCAAAACTATTGCATAACATCTAAGGTCATGCAACACATGTTTGGTTCACTAATATACTCTTGCATGATCAAGTCTCTTTTTCTTTTTTATCTTTGTGGGAAGATGACTCCTTACAAGATGTGGGTCACCGACCTAATCTGCATGTAAGATGATAATTGAGCCACTTTGAAAGATCTTATTGGCCCACCAGGTGAAAATATATTCTAATGTGGCTCTAGTAGAAGTTTGGATCCTTGGAAGATATATCCAAATGCTATTGATATCCCTGCAAAATCATTTCTACAAAATATTAGTTTATATCAGCTACAAGTGGGAAGTTTACACTCGCCAGGTTTCTTGAGGAATCTTTATTTACAATTTAACTTCACTTTCTTTAAAAACATCTAGTTCACTTGGAATTACCCGCAAACCTTTCCCTCGGCTTTATCGGCCTTCAATAGGTTCATGCAAGTCAAGAGGCTCCATCAAATCCATGCAAGAGGCTCCATCAAATCCATGTTGGTCGAAGACCTTTAACTAAATTACATTGCCCAAACAAATCCATCTAAACCAGATGAAGAGATTTAGAGTGGAGGTTTAAATGAATGGGAAAAGTCTACAAAAGGAAGATGACATCATGAGAGGAAAATGTAGGAAGATGGACTCCATCTATCTACAAATACTTTTTGTGGTTGTTTAATCAAAAAAGTAGGGTTTTCATCAAAGTGAGTTGATCAAAATGATGAAGCACTAATATTTCCTATTAAAACATTCATTTATGAGGACCAAAACATGCAAATAACAATCATAAGTCAACCTAGAACTATTATAGCAACAAAATTGGGAGTTTTGAGAGCTTGAAATGATGTGTACCTTATAGAAAACTTATTGTTTTTAGGCCACAGAGGACTCATTTTCCTTTAGTGGAAAATGGGTCCCTGTTAGGGTTCTGAAAAATGACTTCTAGGTTTTATTCCTCTCAATCTACACTCCCATATCCTAGATTTTCACTACTTCAAACCCTACAGAGGACTCATTCACCTTTAGTGGCGAATGGGTCCTTTTAGGGTTTTGAAAAACTAATTTTTGGGTCTTGTACTTCAATGTCTACACTCTCAATTCCCATGTTTTAGCTCCTGAAAGTATGAAATAAATTTTGTGGCCTTCCTTTCATGTTCTTGCACTATGAATGACAATTTTGCAATTAGACAATTTTGACAATTTTGCTCCAAATCTCTTCCCCACTTGATCTTCAACTTGTAAATCTACAAAATACACATTCAAGGGAATAAAAACTTGTTTATTGTTAGTAAATAGGGGTTTTCCTTGGTCAAACCCCTTTTAGGTAACTAAACCAAATGATGAGATAATGAAATTGAAACATGAAACATGAAATAATGAAATGTTGATACCTTGGATAATGTCTTAGAATGTAAATCTGCAAACTAACATGAAGTGGCCATGAAGAATGTAGATCTTGATCTCAAATATGATGTGAAACAATGCTTGCAAAATGGATCTTCAATGCTACATTGACAATCTTAGCTCAACAACATGTATGAATGCATTAAACGATTGTGAATTGTTGCAATAAAACTTCACAAATCTACCTTGAAATATCTTTGGAATGCTTTTGTGATGCTCTAATGCTTGAAAACTTGAACACTTAGGCCTCTTGTAAACTTTATAGGAGAAACAATGTGAATTAACCCATTATTTATATTAAATTAGGAGATTGACCCCGAAATTCAAACAATTAAGGCCAACATCAGATCTGGAAATAAACATTATTAAATTCTCACCACAATGAAATTCAAAAAGGGAGTTCTCATTAAGGGAGGACCCATTTTCCACCTAGGGCGAATGGGTCTTGGCTCAGTTTTCTAGGACCTAACACCGAGGGATGGAAAGAACACTAAAACCCATTTAGAATCAATTGATAAAGGGGAGTCCTATAGAGGGAGGACCCATTCGCCACCTAGGGTGAATGGGTCCTGGCACCATTTTCTAAGACCTCAATTTTCCCAATTAAATGTTATGCAATTTGAATTGTGGGTGTCAGGATAGATCTTCAAGAGGTGTCATAAATAAGGTTTAAATGTGAATTACAGGGGTTAATTAACTCTAATTAACCACAACTAACTAAGGGGACCTTAGATAAATATGAAAGTGTGTTGCAACACTTTACAACACCTAAATAGGGTACACATTAGGTACATTTCATTAAAAGGGGCCCATTAGGCTTAATTCATTGGATAAACCTTAGAAAACTGTGAAAGTGTGTTACAACATTTTACAACACTTTTGTAAAGGACAAATTAAGGAATATTTTAATTAAATAAGGACCTTAGAATGATGTGAATGTGTACAACACATTACAACACTATTCCAGGATACAATTAATTCAAATTTATGTCAATTATCCAAATTAAGTGTGAAAAAGGATTACTTTTTTCGACACTACAGTGGTCAATGAGAGAATGGAACTGAGATGAATTGCAAGGATATAAGGAGCACAAGGAAAAGAGGAAAATACATCAACAAGTAGAAATTTAGAAGATTCATCGGCAACCAAAATAAGATCAATTTTTTTCACATGAAAATACCCATAAAATTAGATGGGCATAATTTTTTCGCAAAGGCAGGACAACCCAAGTGAACTAGAAATTATGGGGGAAAGAAACTAAACTAGACACTTACGTATGAAATGGGAAGTTTAATAGGACATCGGGTTCCCACAAAAAATATACTTAGCTATTTTTTTGTTCTTTCTTCCTTTTGTAGCAATCGATAACCAAATTGACACTTGCAGGAAAATTCAACTGGACAACACTATGCAGGAAAAGATGTTTGAACTGCACTTGCATTGGATGTGTTAGTTTGTGGAGCCTGATCATAATCTGGGGTTAAATTTTAGCCACGTTTTCCCCCCAAATAATTAATGGGGGAGTGCACACTTCCTTTAATCTTGAGACAACTCGCAGACAACAAACATCACTTGAACATAATTTGGAATATTCCACAACACCCTCAAATCCAACAAATTCCTTCACAATAACTTTCTCCTGAAGAACAAACACATCTTGCACACCCAGTTAACTTTTTACATACTATAACTCAAGGAACTAATATGTGGAGCTCCAAACTTTGAACCACTTCAACTAAATATATACATGAGAAATACGAACACACTTCTAGAACCACAATATCATAAGCCAAACTATGGATAAATGTGGAGCAAAACCATTTCTCCCAAACAGCACTACAATACCTAGTTCACACACTGGTGAACACAACATTCACTACACAATGAAACAAAACAAGAAACTCTGGATATAACACCACTGAACACCTCTGATCAACATATCCAAACCGCACAAGTAGATCTTCAACACAGAAGAAATGCAAAGCAAAACCAAAACATCACTATGTATTCCAGAACATCTTTCAACCACATTGTTTCTTCTTTTATTCAAATTTTCTAGAAAGCACTTGGAAACCAAACACCATAGATATATATTCTCATCATCTTCAACACTTCCTCATCATGACCAACACTTCTTCATCATCACTAAACCAACTACAACATAGCAACTCAAAATCCACAAACAAAAGCTTATCATAGTAGCACTAGAGATTGACACTAGTAACACTTAATAATGACAACATAATGCAACTAATCAAAGAATCATCACAAACTCATCAATGCAATAGCATAGATCTATTGAAATAAATGACAACACCAACTACTCATACTTGCAACACCTATTACAGGTCTAGGGGATGATGTTTTTGGATTTGTTTATGTGGAAAAATATTGATAAAATGAAACACAAGACTCCTTGGGTTGATATTATGAGATTTTGTACTCTCCCACAAAGGAGGATGTAAATCTAATGAACCCCAATCATCACCAAAATATGTGCTTGAAGATGAAGCATTATTTTGATCATTATTTGTATTAGATTATGTTGATGCCATTGAAACAACCTTTGACTCTTTGGTCTTTCATGGTGAAATTTTAGACTCCCCAATGAAAGTAGGTGTAAAATCTAACATTCCCCAATCATCACCCAAGAGTGCATTCATAGTATCATTATCATTAGAAGGTTAACGTTCAACTTTTGATTATGGAATCAAAGTACTAAGAGAGTTAGAAATGTTATGTTCAACTTGTAAATTATAACATTTTGGATCTAGTTTAACTATATTTACCTTATTATATTCATACTTCAAGATCGCGATGAAGAGTAGGCGAGACTCCATGGCATGAATCCATAGTCTACCCAAAAGAAGGTTATATGAGAGGATATTTGGTATGGTATGGATAAGGGTAGGAAAAGTTATAGGTCCTACCTTAATAGGTAATGTGATTGTCCCCAATGGTTTCCTACCAACATTATCAAATCCACAAATAGAAAGATTATCTGATTTTATGAGAGACTTATCCACACCGAGTTTATGTAAAAGGTCAATGCCACAAACAGAAAGACCTAATACATTGTCAATAAGAGTATGTCTAACCCCAATTTTATTAATGACAATCAATATCATTAGAGCCTCATGTTGATTTTGAATCTCAAGAGGAGGTAAATCACTTTGATGGAAAACAATATCTAGGTTTATTATATTCATACCATCCAACAAGGTTGCTACATAATTTGGCTTAACATAAGATGGTACAAAAAAATATTCTACAAAGCCCCTTGGAACATACCATGGTAGGTAGGTGAAGCTTGAATCAAATCACAAAGAGAGATTTTGGCTAGAATATTAAAAATTTGATCAACAAGATTATTCTCTTTGTCACTATATTGAAGAAGACGAGGTGCATGGGGAAGATATGGTTGAGGAAATGGAATAGAGGTTGGCATTTCCTTTGGTTCTTTGTTACTTTGAGTGTTAAATGTGTGAGAAACTGCATGATAACTTGGTTACTACAACACATTTTGGTGTGTATAGTTATTTTGAGTGAGTTTCTTTGCAAAGTTCAGGATATGTCCAGGAGGTTTAAATTGGTTTGTATGAGGTCCTATAATGAGAGGAAGTCCAATAATCAATTGTGGGCTTATAATTTCAATTGAGTTAACGACTTTTTGACGATCCTCTATCAATGAGGGATCTAACGTCAATTTAGAATCTTCATCTATGCAAGCCACCTTATTATCATTTGAATGAGGAAATGTATCAATGATTGCATCCTTTTATGCCAAGATATCCTCCCAAGTAGGAGAGACATTGGGAGAGGGAGAAAAATGAGTTTCATGATCACCTAAAAAATAAATATTAGGTAAAGTAGTGATGATTTCATCCTCTTGTTCCAAAATACCCTCGCAAGTAGGAGAGATATTGGGAGAGGGATTAAAGAAAAATAACAAAAGAGGGGAGAGAAACTCATTTCCACATGCTCAAGTAAGAAAAGTTCTTGAAATTGCTTAACAAAGTTTGACAATAATACATTAATTATGACAAAACAAATTTTTTGTAAAAAAAAATTGTGTCCCCCAGATCAAACTAGTAATGTATAGCAGAATCAAAGAGTTTCAGGATAGCCTTCCAGAATTAGGAATCGGATATGAAAAAAGACCACAGACAAGGATTTCCAAAAAAAATGATGCAAAATTGACAAGGGTGTTAGCACCCTAGACTAGAGGTGCAAGATTTTACCAAATTAAACTTGTAGAAATCAACTATAATGTTTGAGGATCTGAGTTTGCACAAGTTCAAGTCTGGAAGCAAACAAACTTTTGGAAATACATGAAAACCTAGTGTGTCTATTAGAAGAACACATGCATAAAATTTTATGTTTTTAAAGCATTGCCATAATATTCAAATGAAAAAAATTAGAATTTTTGGTTGAATTTCTCCTAAAAATGTAGAAAAGCAACACTTTTTGATCTTTTGAAATGAAAAACATTGTGCAATTCTTTACTTTTTTAATGTTATTCACTAAAATATGCATGCACTTTTGATAAATGAAAATAACCTAAGATTGCAATCAAAATTTTCAATGAAATAACTTAGATCTAAGCCTTAATTAGATCTAAAATTATTCAATTAGATTCACAATATTTTTCAATTTTGTTTTTAATTTATGATAGATAAAGAATGCAAATGCATAGTTTTGAAAATGAAACAAATGAAAACCAACAAAAAGGTATTCAAATAACCTAGGTTTTCAATCAATTTTTAGAATTTATGCTACAAAAATTAGAAAATTGTAAACTTGTAGGATATGTTAGGTTCACTAAAATTTAGAGTAAGAAAAGTGATCCTAGATCCAACTAGGATTAACTTCTTTTCACTTGCCCTCTACATTCGAATACAAAACCAGCTAGGGTTGATGATTGGCTTGCTACCACATGGGAGATCCAATCTCCTAGGGTTTTGGTCTTTTTGAGTTACAAAGATGACAAGTTTTGTGTGTGTTTTAACAGGCCTATTTGGCATAAACCCTAGATTTGAAAATGTAATTTATCACATAAATAAAAATGAAAATTGTTAGAATAATTGGAGATACAGAGAGGAACCTGTTATTAAAAATTGAGCCTAAATTGGGTGGACAGGGGCATGGGTGTCCTAGAACTGAGTTGTTGCTTTTTTGGGATCTAAAAACTCTAAAAGGTAGGTTACATTTTGTTCTGTGTTTCTTATGACCTACTCCTGACGAAACTTTTGAATTTGTCTTGCACACATGAAAAGTAAAAAGGTCAAATGTTTTATAGGAGGTTGCCTAAGTCAAATCTAGATTGTCCATCAAACCTAAACCATGCATCAAACTTGGCATTTTATAGAAAATTAACCTTCATTCTCATTTGAAGGCTAACCATGGATCTTTGATATTTTTCTATCACATTCATTTGAGCTTATCGTAATAGTGCACACATAAAATCTAAGAGCAACAATAGCTTACAAAGAAAATTTGATAATGAAAATGGAGGTGATTCTATGTTTGATGTGAGAAAAGGTATATCATTTGATTGATCTTTCATGATTCTTGCATTTATTTGTTCTTCATTGATAAATTGGAATTAGTTTGCTTGAATCTAATGGTTTTTGTGGTTGTTGTTTATGATTCTTGCTTACTTTCCTAATTTCTAGTCGTACACTATTAATTTTTCCCTTGAATTCACCTTGACTACTTCTAGGATGCTCAATTGTAATTCCCAAAATTGTTAGGATTTCAAATAGTGAAAAGGACTTGCATTTATATGTATTTTTTTATTTCCTACAAAGTTAATTATTAAAGGTCGACAAATGAAATTGTATTTTTAAATGTTGAAATGTCAACACTAACATATTTTAAATTGGGCCAAAATAGGTTGGATAAGGGCACTAGTTCCCTAGTCCAAACCTATTTTCGGGATTTATGTGACATTAAATAAATATTAAATAATAATTCCCAATTTAATTCTGATTTTCTGAAGATGACCATAAAACAGGAAATTTAAGAGCACAAAAAGGGTCTAGACACATAGGGGGAGCTAAACCCAGTGTGAAATTGTCAAGGGTGATAATGTTACAAATACAAATCCATGCACCCCTCAGATGAAAGGAGTTACAGAGAGGATGAACAAGAAATTGATGGAGAGAGATAGGAGTATGCTTAGTGGTGTTGACCTTGAACAAGTTTTTGGCTGAAGTTGTAGCCATTTCCTCCTATTTATTAAATAAATCTCCTACATCAACACTTATTGATAAGACACCCATGGAGGTGTGGTTAGGAAATAAGCCTTTGATGAGACATCTCAAAATATTTGGTTGTAAGGAATATCCTCATGTGTCAAGTGAGAAGAGGTCTAAGTTGGAGAATAAGGCTATTAAACATATCCTCACTGGCTATGGTGTCAGTGTGAAAGGGTACAAGCTTTGGGATCCAACAACCAAGAAGTTTCTCTATAAAGTTATTTTTAGGGAGATGAAGCCTTCAATTGTTGAATTGCAACCAAAGAAAGAACTGCATACTCCTATTGGACTTGATGATGAGGAGAGAAGCTCTGAAATTTTTTAAGAACAAGAAGAACCTCAACCTCAACCATTGAGGAGGTCTACGAGAATAAGGTGACATCAAGAAAGGTTTAGTTATTCATTGTTAGATTCCAATTGTATTTTTACTTTAATTACTAAGACTAGTGAGCCTAGGACTTTCAAAGAAGCTATGGGTATGAGTGATGCAGATTCCTAGATGAAATCCATGGATGAAGTGATGAATTCTTTAAAGAAGAATAAATATGGGATATAGTACATTTTCCTAAAGGCATAAACCTCTTAAATGCCAAGGAGTATTCACAGGTGGAGGGAATTGATTATGGCAAGATATTCTCTCCCATTGCAAAGATAGCATCCATTTGATTCTTGTTATCATTTGATGCACCTCATGACTTGGAAGTTGAGCAAATAGGTGCAAAAACAACATTCCTTAGTGATGATTTAGAGAAATAAATATATATGTCACCTAAGAACTTTGTGGTAAAAGGTAAATAAAATCTGGTTTAAAATCTATGTATGGTTTGAAACAATCTCCTAAGATGTGGTACCAAAATTTTGATACCTGTGCATTGAGTTGGGGATTTAAAAGGTTTAAATTTGATCATTGTGTTTATTTCAAAACTAACAATGGTCGCATTCTCATTATTGCATTATATGTGGATGATATTTTGCTCTTTGGGAATGAAAAATCTTTGATTTTCAATTGAAGCCTTAGTTGTCAATACAGTTTCAAATGAAATATTTAGGTGCACCTAGGTACATTCTAGAAATGGAGATTAGAAGAGATAGAGCTACCAAAAAAGTTTGGCTAAGCTAGAGTAAGTATGTACGTCACTAACTCATTTGACTACAAAATTTGATGAAAATTTCCAACGAAATATTTATAATTTGATGTATTGTTGGGTGCTTGTGAAATTTGAAGTGTAATTTTTAATTTTTATCCCCGAAGTTCATCAAAATTTTGACGAACCTGGTTTTTGTCTAAATTTCGACAAAGTTTCGTCAAAATTTCAACAAACATGTTCATCGAAATTTTGACAAAAATGGAAAATCAAAAAAAAATGAAATTGTGGCCGACATGAATAAAAGTGAGTTCTCCTATTTATTGCGACAGTGTTTTGCTATACTTGTGAATTTTCTGTACTTGTGAATTTGCTCTACTTGCGACAATTTGTGGAGAACTAAGGACGATTTTCTTGGGAAAAAATATTCAAGAAGATATCGCTAGGTTGAGGGTAGTCATTGTCTTTTTCCAGAATTCATTTGTGAAGTCAGATTTGTACTTCCAGGTTTGAAAATCATATTTTAAAGCAACATCTCTTCAGTTTTCATTGTTAGACTTATGCATTTTGAGAATTTCATTTCCATATTTTGTTGTGCAAGTTCAATATTCTAATTTAAGGAGTCTAACAGTTGGAAATCATAGTAAAATTAGAATTTAGTAAGTTTTGGAATTAGCATTTTAAAGTGTTTTTTGGGTTCATTAACTTCAAACTATCTTCTCTTTTGCAGGGGTGGTTGCATGCCGAATTTTTTTGGTGTAAAATATCAGAATTATTAGATTTTGTTACCTGTCTATGATCAAAAATTATTAGAGTTTGATTTTGATACTTTTTTAAGATCTAAATATTCAAGCTTGGTAAAGAAAAATCATGTCAGATAATATTAGTGCAGAACAAAATAAACAGACAATTGCTAGAATGTGGGCTAGATTGAAAAGAAAGGGTGATGAGAAATGTTATTGTCCTTGCAATAATTGCAAGGGCTTAAAGACGAGAAGACTTTTAATCACAACAGTTGAGAAAAATTGTAGGCAGCATGGTCACATTGAAGGGGGGCATGATTATCGTCCATTGGTAAGTTGTTCATTATATGTCTTTATATTGATTGAATTTGTAAATGTTTATATCATTTTAACATTTCTATATATATAAAAACTCACTTGATCATGATCATGGTTTATTTGTGTTGATCATTATTATAAAGGTCGGGTGCCCTAGGGCACAACATATGGATTATCACGCCCTGAAGAATGTGGTTTTGCAAGCGGAGGAACATGGAGCTGTGAATATCGAAGATGAAGTTAATGATCCTATGGAAGAAGATGATCATGCGCTAGAAAACACAATTGAAGATGATGGTACAAATACATTGATCCATGGCACATTTAGTGGCGCAACTGATCATGATGATCGAGATGACTTTGATGATGTTCATGATTTACCTATACTTGAGAAGGCACACGAGCCCCTTTATGAAGGCTCCAAAACAACTCTTCTCTCTGTTGTATTGTTGCTAGTGAACTTGAAGGTTATGAATGGTTTATCCAACATAGCAATGTCACGGATGTTAAGGTATTTCATATATGTCATCTTTTTTCATCTATTTTAATTGTTGTTAGTTCATCATTAGTAAATAAAGGATGAAATATGTACCATTAATATTCTTTATATTAACTAATTATTTTTTGTTGTAGATTGATTGGTGAATTTTTGTTACCACCATCAAATATTTTACCTCACTTATACTGAGATTTATCTGCCATTATGAAAGATATTGGAATGGAGTATCAAGCAATAGATGCATGTCCCAATTATCATATTATATATCATAAACAACATGAATTTGCAACAGAATACCCGGAATGTCATATTAGTAGATATCAAACAGATCAACTAACAAAAAAGGTGTCTCACAAAGTTCTTCATTACATTCCCATTATTCCACGTATACAACAATTATTTAGGTGTGAAAGCTTAGCGCAATTTATGGATTACCATGCACAGAATAGAAGTGGAGATGACATTCTTCAAATGCCTATGGATGGTTATGCATTGAAGGACATGGAGGAAAAATGGCCACACTTTAAAGAAGAACCTCGTAATCTCAAGCTTTCATTGGCAGCGGACGGTGCTAATCCATTTGGAGAGTTGAGATCTATTTACTCGGTGTGGCCTATTTTTTTATCAACAATAACATTCCTCCATGGATGTCAATAAAGAGGGAGCACAAAATGTTGGCAATGATTGTTCCAGGTATTTTTTTACATCAATTTTCTTTAACATAGTAGCATCTCATTTGTCTTATTTGTTGCATAATGACTTATATTTTTTTCATTTAATAGTCATGTACATTAATTTATATATATTGCAGTAAAATGGTTATAATAATTATGTAATGTTTATGTTCATTCAACTAGGTAAGTACCAAGTTAAAGATATGAATGTATATATCGAGCCTCTTATTGACAAGTTACTAAAGTTATGGAATGGCGTCACTATGTATGACATCTCTAGACCAATAGAACAAAGACAATTTCAATTCCATGCAATGCTTGTATGGACAATTCATGATGCCCCAGGGCTAACACATTTTTGTGGTATGTTATAACGTTCGAACGCACTTCAATGATATTTAATTTTATGAAGTAGATATCATGCATATTTTTTAAATAATCTATTCATTATATATAATTATAAAAATTGACATATTTAATCCAATTATATATGATCTTGCAGGTCTTCAAACAAAGGGAAAATTTGCATGTCCAATTTGTGGGCCAAAGATGAAATCTCATCGTTCAACAAGTTTAGGAAAGCAGTTGTTTGATGAGTATAGGCACTTCCTCCACAGAAATCATAAGTATCGAGCTACTGAAAAACATTTTTTCAATGGGAAAGAAGAGACTACATCAAAACCATGAAGAATGACACCTCGCCTATGGAATTTGGAATATAATAGAATTAATCATCAAGGTTATACATCGGATCAAATTTTTTATCTATCATATATGATATGTTTGGAATTTATATTTTTATATTGTGTTGTGTTTGCTCATGTTGTAATTGACAATGATTGTCGTTGTTAATTTCTTTAACTTATATGCTTCATGAAGGTCGTCAAGGCATTAATGACCGGCTTCCACAGGGAATGAAAAGTTATCCCAAACAATTTAGTAGGTTTCCCTAGTATAAGCAACTACAAATTGTGCATTTTTTTGATACAATGCATATCGGAAAGAATATAATAGAAACATTATGGAAAATATTGGATGGAAGGCTTGATAAAGGAAAAATTATCAAAATTTGTAGTGACATTTAGGAAGCCAATCATGCAATGAAAAATGTCATTCAATTAAATAGCGATGGAGACCAAATTAATATAAGTGCCCTTCCTTGGTTATTAATGGAGCAAAGAAAATGCTATGCCATACAAAAAAGATTTCCCCCATTTGCCAGATAAACATAAACAATATCATAACAAAGAAAGGTGAATTTGGGTCAAGGATGAAAACGCATGATTGGCATACCTTCATTAAGGTAATTATTTTGGTATATTATATATATATATTTTGTATACTTCATGTACTTTTCAGTGTATTATGTTTACTACTTTTGGAAAAATAATGAAAAGATCATTTTATAATTGTTGCAGTACATTCTACCTCTATCTCTCCCAGACAACTTCAACAACAATGTCAAGCAACTTATATATGATCTTGGAAAATACATGAGGTAAGTAGTGATATTTGTTCAATTCGTTGTATAGATCTTATAATTTCCATTTGTTTTACTTGTTATGTAATATATTGTATATTGTTGTTAAATCTCGTTAATATATTTACACCTTGAATCACTTGTAGATGGCTGTCATCTAAAAAAAATCATAAAGAAGATATAAATTATTGGAAGAGAAAAATTCCTCATCTAATGTGTGAAATGCAAAAGTGTCTACCTTCGACATTTTGCAATGCACAAGAACACTACCTCATACACCAAGTTGAGGAGATTGAATTGTGTGGACCTGTACACACAAGGTCAATGTAGATGGTTGAGAGGCACTTTAAATTTTTTAAGGCTTTGGTTAGACAAAGAGCACATCCTAAGGGTTATATGGTGGATGGATATATGGTATACCAGACCATGGTGTACATTACTGAATATCTTCCTAAGTTTGCAACAAAGATCCATGTAGATCACACTAAAGATCCCAACTCCATTAACAAATTCGAAGGAGAGTACCTGATGGGGAAAGGTATATTGAGGAAAGTGAGAGGTAATTATAGTACATTTTACATTTATTTTTTATTTATATTGTACTTATTTAATTATTAATCTTCAATATACATCAATTATAAATTAAGGTCGTATATCGTGGTAATTAACTAATTGATGTAGACCTGGGAGGCTCAACTCAACCAACCTATCAACCTTCCTTTAAGAGGCTTCCAACAAGTTTAGAATGAAAACTTTAAACAATCCAAACAACTCTCAAAGCCTGACAAACAACAGAAGTCAAATTTCACACTTTGACTCCTTGAATCCTTGTAGCAGTGCAAACCTAGTTTTTCCCAATAACTCAAAACTTTCTCAAAACACCAGAAAAAACCTTGATGGTTTTAGAAACCCATTTTTGTGTTATTAAACATACTTCAAAGTAAATTACAAGTCCTTTGGACCAAATCACCAAAATCACCCTTTCTAGGTTGTGCTGATTAGGTTGATTAGGCCTATTTTACAAAGCAACTAGTCTTTAAACTTGTCATATGCCCATAAAATTTTGAGGAAGCAATTTTTATGCCTCCAAACTTCCAAATCCATAAAAAAAAATCCACTTGTACGACCAAATTCTTGCCAAACCCAAAAGCCCTTGTTTTAGGCCAAAATCGTGAGGGTTTATTCAATCTCGTACTTCCACGACCTCCTAGACCTCAAAAACAACTCAGACACAACCCATTAGGTCTGCACATGGGTAAAAATTCATAAAATTAGATCTCCCATACATATTTTATTGAAACGTAGGCTTGAACCTCTCATTTCACATGTTTTTCCTCACAAAACTCTTGAGGACAGTAGCTATGCCTTCTTTATTTCTCATCCTATGAGGGTTTACAATGATCACTTTATGTCTTTTAAATTCCTTTACACCTCAACTACCAAACAACCACCTCTACAACTGACTATTTAATCTTTTATGATCACATGAAACATAAAACACACTAATTTCAAGGTTGTTAACATCACTGTTGAAATGTTTTAATTTTTTGAATTCGTTAACATCATTTGTGAATTTCATTTTTTTTTATATAGTTGGTCAAGATTGGGATGCACTATATTTGTCCGTCGCAAACAATCTTGATTGGATGATGGTATAGATTGAACAATTTCAACAATCTGGTCGCGCATTAACATGGGAAGGTGTGGCTTCATTGGTTAAAGAAGCTCATCGTAATGGAGATTCCAATGTTACACAAAGGGAAATTGATTTAGCATATGGTTTAAAAGATAAACAAGTACATATAAATATATTAATCACCCATATTATTTAATTATTTTCAATTATATTGATGTATATATGTTGAGATTTTTTTCTTTGCATACATTCGGCCAAGAATAAATATGTTTATCAACTAACGATATTGCAATAATTTTTTCATGTTTGACATATTGCAGGTGAAACACCACAAGGCTATGTGTTGCAATGGTCATAAATTTCAAATCAAAAAGTTGGATGACACAAAGAAAACTTGTGATTCTGGGATAACTGCAATGTTTCAGGTGACTAATGTTTCATCTAGAAGCGACATACATCCAGAAGTCTCAAAAAATCAATACTATGGGATTTTGGATGATATACTTGAGTGTGACTTTAAGTCTTTCAAATTAGTTATGTTTGTTGTCCTATGGTACAGGCTATGATTGAATGAAAATGATCCCAAAAGAACTGTTATTGAACATGATAATGGATTTACCATGGTTAATACAAGGTCGATCGAGCGAGCTGGAAATGAGCCCTATGTTCTTCCAAGCCAATGTGAGCAGGTATTTTACTCAAAGGTTCCAGGTAAACTGGGTTGGTCATTTGTTGTTAGACATGATCCAAGAGGAAGGTCAATAAAGTATAATGTGGTGGAAGAAGAAGATACCGAAGAACTAGAAGATGGTGTTAATGATAATCAGGATCAACAATTAGTTGATGATGTGCCTAATGAAGATGTCGAAGAGAAGGAACTAGATCATGATGATGAAGGAGTTAATGTTCATGAAGATGATATCTGTGTGGATGATGACATTATCGAAACTGATATCAATGATGATGATGATGATATGACCAATCCTTACAATGTCGAATCTGGATCAGATGATACGTTAGACAAAGAGTTTGATGAAGAAGAAGATCAATGACATTGAAATGTATGAGTTATGTGATTGTATTATCTATTTGATATTCATTTCTTGATAGAATTATATTTGACTTATGTGGTTACATAATTAATTCATGATGTTTTTAATTTTTATGCCATTACATAATTAATTCATGATGTACTTTTTAATGTTTAATTTTAATTCATGATGTTATAACTATTGTAGTTCTCCTAGAAATTTCCATATGATCATAATGAATAGTGTTTTGGGAAAGTTCATGAAAGATGACACATTGATCGTATTAGTGAAATAATTTCAAAGTCATTTAGATTTTTTAGACCAATTATCACCCTTCCTATTCAGTGACTAATTTATCCTAGAGAAACTAAGTATATAGTATACAAAGAAAACGAACAAACCCACAACTACCCCTATTGTGAAGGATTTTACTTTTCTCCCCTTCCTGATCTCCCTAATATTGTCTAATTATTTTAAAGAGACCAAGGGTCATAACACAACTTTATTCAACCCACTAAATATTTTGGTTAATGAAACTTGACAAAAGCAACAAAACAATTGTTGCATTTGGCATTTCATGTGGAATGAAGAGTGGTGACAATAATCTACTTATAGTTTAATAAAACACTATTTTTAGAAGGCTTGACATTAGAGAGATAGAGAAGAGGGGGAGAGAGGGAGAGATAGGTTGAAGAGGAGGAGAGAGAAGAGATGAAGATAGATAGGATGTACAAAAGGGAGAGAAAGAAGAGGGGGAGACTAGGGAAAGTGATATGTAGAAAGGGAGAGAGAGAAGAAGATAGGGGAGAGAGGGAGAGAGGGAGAGATAGCTCAATATATATAGAGGTGGAGGGAGAGACATAGAAAGGGGGTGATATAGAGAGATAGAGGGGGATGGTGTGAGAGAGAAAGATAGAGATATATGAGAGTGATACTATCAACAATGTAATTATATACTGATTACTCTTTCTTTTTACATAATCTAACATATTTCAAACTTTTCATTGGCTATCTAACGCATCGAAGGCAACAAAGGAAAGACTAGAAAAACACGAGCATCACAAACTTGGCTCTGGTGGTTATATGAAATTAGCCGCAAGAATTGTAAGTATCAATAAATGAAATATTGCATCCAAATAATAAATTCCAAACAATTTTGGTTTTATCACACCATAGAAGCAAAATTCATGTTCTTATGCAAAAAAGTAGGGCTCTAAATTCAACAGAGTGCCCATAGAAGAGGAAATGAAGATTGCCTTCCAACATGGCTATGAAGTTGTGGTTGAACGCCTAAGAGTCTTGACTGGGAAAACATAATCTTCCACTACATCTAACATGCAGGTAAATAAACTCAATAAAGTTTATTTAAAATTGAATACTTGTGCAATCTATTCAATATTAATTTCCACCATAAAGTAATTATGTGCCTATTTATTTTAAACAGACAGACAATGATAATACTGCACCTGACATTGGAATGCATCCTGGTGAGGGTGGAGCACAACCTGCAGATGAAGGTCATGGTGTGCATCCCGGTACTGGATGTATTCATGTGCTATACAAAATGCAGTATGGATTAATACAATTAAACATCTTTAATTGCAATTGTTGTATTAATTAATGTAACCTTTCGTGTTTCAACTTTAGAGCATGTAGAGCATGATCAACATGTTGAGAATGATCAAGCTAGAGAAGATCAGGAACATGATGTGGCCCCATCAGTTAAAGAGGACCACTCTAATTTTCTTTTAAACATATTTAATTACAATTGGTGTATTCATTAATGTAACCTTTCATGTTTCAACTCCAGATTAGGATTTAGAGGGTGTTCAACATGTTGAGCATGAGGCTATACGACAAGATCAGGAACATGATGTGGCCCCATTAGGTAAAGAGCACCACTCTTTAATGTTCTTTTAATTAATAAAATACTTGTAACAATAATAACAAAACATATCAATTTAACATTTCTTTGTTATTGCAGCAGACCCCCCCTTGAAGTGGCCTCCACGTCATGATCAGTACACAACTAGGCGTACATTAAGATCAAGAGCAGAGGGAAAAACAACTGAAGGGGGGACAGATTATTTAGAAAATGATACTCCACTTCAGCTTTTTTTAGCTTCAAAATTAAAGAAACAAAAAAAAAGTGATTGTAATCATATTAAATGACAACCATATTTTTGATAATATGTAACAACTGAATGAATGAATGTTATATGTTAATGAATGAATGTTATATGTTATTAATGGATGAATGAATGAATGTGAATATGTTAATGAATGAATGTTATATGTTATTAATGGATGGATGAATGAATGTTATATGTTATTAATGGATGAATGAATGATTAATGTTATATGATTGGGTATGGGGAATTGAGAGTGATGTGAGGGAGAGGAGGTGCCAAATGAGCTTCCACCATCACATGGTTGGCCCTGTTAAGTAGAGAATATTAAACTATTCTCGAAACAAAGAGAAGCTCAATCTAATTATTACATGCAAGTATCTTTTTAATTCCTCTATCTTTCATCAATCTCTTTACTATTTAAACCTCGTACAGATGTTTTACATGAAGAACCCATTATTGTGAAATGTGCCTCTAGTTGAGTAAACTGAATTCATGCTCTACATCATAATTTCAAGTTGTTTCCATTCCAATGTTCTAAGTTTAGTTTGTTTGTATGGCTTTGTATAAATACGGCATTGTGTTGTGTGTGGATTTGGTTTCAAAGCTCTGTTTCTTTTGTTTTTAGTAGACATAACTCTAAAATTTGACTTTTTGTGCATAACAAGTTAGTGGAAAAATAGACAACTTTGAAGGGTTTAGAGGCTCGATTGAGATAGATACACGGATATTTGGATCTTGTTGTTGATGGGACACTTCCACTTAACCATGAAATTTTGTACCATCTACAAGTATGCAAAAATTTCTCTACTTACATTCATTCAACTTACTATCTTCCTCTCAAATTTATGCATTCATGTGTCATTTGAGAGGGTAACTCCATAAAGGTTTTGTCACAATTGAAGAATAATGCATTAGCTTATGTCCATCATGAAAATAACAAGGGTTATTATGGGGCCATTTGATAGGAAATGAGTAGATTCCAGAGTATGTTGCAGGCCTTCATACTACAACCCTGTTCATGATAGAAGATTCTTGTTTTGTGACATGGAAAGAATACATTAAGTGATTGACAGACCAAGGATAGTGAACTATGTAGGAATAAGTGATTGAGAGTGAGTAGGGGAAGCTTCTTTAGGTGATCAACTAGATGATCAAACCACCAACTTAGCACAGCTCTCTCAAATACTCTTTAAGTGGACCTTTCCAATCCACTATTCCTTCAAGGAAAAGACCCAACTCACCTAGGGTTCTTGTACTCTCACAACCAAGAGGTTTTGTAGCCACTTAGATCATGTCAAATAGGACCAAACCAAAACTTAACACCCTAATTTTCACTTAGGAAACTCCATTTTCTCATCTCTCTAACCTTTAGGCCTCTTTACCCTTTTAACCCTTGTAGCCTTGACCGGTAGGACAGTCAGAATAAAATCCACTTACAAGCATGTACCAGGCCCAAACCACTGAACTTAGATAGGTATTATATGCCCCTACAAGGCCTCAAAACCTTCCTTCATGATAGTGAATAGAAAAAGAGCAATGGACCAAAACAACGCTACTCCAAGAGGCCTAATTGGTTGGCTACAATAGGATAGTTGACTATCTTGTGGATAGCCTTGTGTTGTGTGTACTTCTTCCTCCTATCTTTTCTTTTTTGCACTTCTAAATTCGTTGCAACAATCAACAAGCATGGATTCAAATGTTCTAGTTCCTCTTCTAATTCCATTTAATTGCCATCAATGGAAAACTAAGGTTCAACTAATACTAAAGAGCAAGAGGTTATATAGAGTTACAATGGGGGTAGAAAAAAATGTACAGATGAAAGTGCTAAAGTTAAGTGGTTCAACAAGGGTAATCAAGCTTTTGGATTCTTATTTTATATTGAAGATGCACATAAAATTGTATAAGATCCAAGTACTTTAGGGAATTCATAATAGGATATGCAGCAAGGGGGTAACTCAAGTGCTTAATACACACTCTTTCTGTGTTTTATGCATTTTTTGTAATCTACTTTATATGCTTCATAGAAATTAATTTTGGGATAGAAGCAATCAACTCCAATTCTTTTCATCCTCCATTTTTGTTTAGTTGCAAATATTTGGTTGCAGTGATTTGGTCAACAAACCTTGTTTTCTCCTTTGTCTAAATGCCATGTTACTGTGCATTAACTCCTGAATTATAACCATTAGGAAGCTTTATATCTCATCCAGGCATCTTTAGCTAGATCACAACATTAGTTATGTATTTTTCCTAGTATATCTTTTGTTATATGATGAAGAGAGAAAACTCACTCTTTTGTTGTTGTACAATGTGAAAGAACCCAAAAGTTTTCTATCCCAAAATTCCATCCTCTTACAAAAAAGAGAATATATAGCTTTTCAATCTGTTATTGATTTATAATTGATTCTTGAGGTCATATATTAGGGAATTCAGCATTCCAATGGCCACTAAATAAATAGATCTTCCATGTAATGCTTTCCCACTTCAATTCCTTCTCAACCTTCTCTATAAATGCATATAGAGTTTCAAAATCTTTAGGTTTATCAACAAATTTTAGAGGAAATTTCTTCCCTAATGCCTTCTCAAATACAACCACCATTATTATTATCATTTGCAACCCTTGTGTAGTAACTTTGAAACTTGGTAATTTTATCGTTATTTTCTTTTGAAGTACACACATGCAAAATAGTTGTTTATGCACATAAGAGATAACAAAAGTAACCACATGTCAATTGCATACAAATTGATGGGGAGAAGATAAACACCCAAAGTTATTGAAACATCATTAGCATATCCTACAATCATTGCATTCCAAGAGATGACATCTCTTTGAGCCATTCCATCAAATAGTTCACGTGCCTTATCTATACTTCCACATTTTGAATACATGTCTACTAGAGAATTTCCAACTATAATATTTGACAAAACTCCCCCTTCCATTATGTTATGATGGATGTCCATACCTTGTTCCAAAGCTCCCCTTTTGGCACAGGAAGGGAGGATGCTCACAAAGGTTGTCGAATTTGGCTTTACACCAGCCAATTACATTTGCTTTAAAATTTCTAAAGCCTTTTGAACAAATATATTTTGTGCATATCCTACAATCATTGCAGTCCATGAGACGACATTTCTTTGAGGCATTATGTCAAACAGTTCACGTACCTTGTCTATGCTTCAACATTTTTCATGCATGTCTAATAGGGTAGTTGCAACTACAACTGATGAAAATCCTCTATCCTTTATGTTTTGATGGATGTCCATACCCTATTACAAAGCTCCCCTTTCAGCATAGGTAGGGAGGATGTTGGCAAACATTGTCGAATTTGGCTTTACACCAACCAATTACATTTTTTTTAAAAAAAATTGCACAATTTCATTGAAATTTCGACGAAAACGACTGACAAAACTTCAAAAAATGACCGACGAACTTGTTGTACCTCCGACGAAATGACTGACGTTATGAAGTTCCCATTTTGTCACTATTTCAATGATTATCTGGTGGTGTTCTGACATTCTTGTTGATTCTCACTGCTTGTTTTCTAGCTATTGTACATCGATAAAGAGACACACGTTTCGCGAATGTTCGACGAACATAAGAACACCTTTACCATGGTGAGTACTGACAAAGTCACGTCATGAGTTCAATGTTTCAAGGTGTGTCGATAAAGCAACGAAAACATTCCAACAAAAATTATTGCAGTGGTTCATCGCTGTTATGACGATAGTTTGTCAAAATTTCAACAAATGTTCGTCAAAAAATGGAGTTGAATATAGTAGTGTGTGAATTCAGTGTTAGAGAGATTCAACATGTCAACTTGTAGATCCATGGTAGTTCCTATTATACAAGGAATGAATTTATTTGTGGAGGATTTTCCAAAATCTCATGTTGAGGTGGAGGACATGACTAGTGTACCATATATGAGTGTTGTTGGAAGTCTCATGTATTTTGTGGTTTGTACTAGACCAAACATTACCCAAGAAATGAGAATCATGAGTCGATAAATGGCTAATCATGGATAGGTGCATTGGGATGTCATTAGGAGTGTGTTCAAATATTTGAGGGGTATTTTCAATTATTCCTTGTGTTTTCATGGTTATCCTATTGGACCTTGGCATTCAATATATATTCATGGATATGTGGATTAATAATGGGAAGGTGACTTTGACAACAAAAGGTCCATTGGTGGTTATGTTTTCATGATGTTTGGTGGTGCAATAAGTTGGATGAGTAAATGGAAAGTTGTAGTCACTTTTCCCATGATAGAAGCAGAGTATATGGTAGCTACTCATGCTTGTAAGGAAAACATTTAACTCAGAAGGTCATGTTATGATATTGGGTTTGATGCAGGGATAAATACTATATGTTGTGACAGTCAGAGTGACATTTGCTTAGCAAAGAATCCTACTTTTAATCCATAATAAAGCACATTGATGTTAAACTTTATTTTGTTTGTGATTGGTGGAAGGTGGGAAGGTAAAACTAGAGAAGGTTGATACTTTTATGAATTTTGCAAATGTATTGACAAAACCTCTGAGTACAAAGAAGTTCAAATGGTGTTCCAATTCTATGGGCCTCACGACCCTCTATAGCTGATTTATTTTCAACTCTTGAAAGGTCTTTGACAAGTGGGAGAATGTTGGGATTAAGGTGTTTCAACCTTTGCAAGTCCTAGAACTTATTTATTTATTTATTTTATACCTACTAATAGCATTGGATCATCCCACAACAATGGGTCCCAAACTTGGGATGTCCTGATTTTTACTTGAAATCGCATATTTTTTTAGAAAAATTAATGATTTGAGCCTTGAGGGGTTTCGTCTAAAGGATTTTAATTGAAGAGGGTTAGATAAGACCCCCTTAGATCAAACCCCCTTGGATAGAACCCCTCTAGTATTAAATCATACCCAAAATAGAGTCTCCTTCATACCTATCAAAATGTTGACAAAAAACCACCTTTTCTTTACCTTTTGAGGGATCAAATATTTAGTCACTCAAAGATTATGTTTTGTAAGTATGTATTCCTTATTATAAACTTTCCAAAAAGCATAATTTTAAATATTTTTAATTTTATATTATATTTATATTTTATTTCTTGTGAATGTAGGTTTTTCACCAAACATCAAGGTATTTATGTCACACACATGAAAAAATAGAAAAATGGATAAAATAAATCTAAAAAATATGTGTGCCCTAGGTATTGATGTTCTTGTTTCAGCAAAAAATAATAATTTCAATGCATACAAAACAAGTTATGTGTTACACCATACATCTATGTCCAAATTATAATTACTCTAACTTTGAAAATTAATTAAAAAAATACAACCAAAAATTATGAAAAAAAATTCATGCACTAGATATTGATGTTATAAATCTATATTTCAAAACTAATAATTTTATCCTTTTAATACAAAAAGTTGTGTTCTATTTTGGAGAAAGAAAATGTGATTTGATGGTGTGCTTCCTCTATTGGGGAATACAAAGTAAAATTGGGATATAAAATAAAGAAAGCTATTTGGACTACCAGGAATGGCTAAAAGATCTTTTATGGGGATAGCATTGTTTTCCCAAAGTCGTGGCCTTCTCATGGTTGGCCATCCAAAATAGGATACTCAAGCAAGATAAGTCAATGAAGCTAGGAATAGTAGGACTAGGCATATGCTACATGTGCAAAAATATGGAGGAATATGCAAGTCATCTCCTCTTGACTTGTCCTCATGTGAAGACATGTTGGAAGGATTTCTTGACAAAGTTAAAATTTCAATGCCCACTTCCACAGAGCTTGAAAGAATGGTTTGTAATGTGGCCAAGGAGGATCAAAAAGGTATTTTTGATAGTCTATGGCAGGTAATCCCCTCATCAATTGTATGGGAACTTTAGAAAGAATGAAATTGAAGAGTATTTCAAAATAAATCAATGTCTAGAGAAAACCTGATGAGTAAAATTCAGATTGTAATTATACAATTGGTTAATTCTGTAGTCAGAAGCAGGTCTTAGAAAGACAGCATCTACACAAATTGAGATAAGGAGATGTCTAGGTTTTCCAAAGTCTTAAAGGCCCCCCTCATTGTAGGTGAAAAAAATTATAAGCAACCTAAAAACACATGCGAAGATGTTAAATGGGTAGCCGTTGAAGCTGACTATATCAAAATAAATTTTGACAAAGTAATCAGTTAAAGGTTCTTGTCCATGTAAAGATGTCAGAGCATGGTATATTCTGATGTTGATACTCAAATATTATTGTTCGTATAATTTATGGTGTTGTTGTTTCAAAGTGAAGGTTCATCCATTTATTTTTATGCTTGTTCAAAGGAAAGGTTGATGGTGCAGGTTATTGGAGTTTGTTGATTTGATGCTTGTTGCAAACTTACTTGATACTTCAAAGATCCTTTCTTTTTGAGTTTCAAAACCCTAATACTTTATCAAAGCTCAACTTCTTTGGTGAATATCATAGATCCTAAGGTAATCACATGGTTTCAAGTTCATTGGAATTTTGGAGTTGATTGAGGGTTTCTTCATTAATTGGTAGCTTGTTCTAAATTCGTAAAACAAATCTAAAACCCTAAGTTTCTAATTCTAGGGTTTATGCTTTACAAAGAGTGTCAAATCTCAAATGCACTTTTTGTTATGTTGAAAAGTGACTTGTGATAAGAGGTTAAAGTTCACTTAAGTAACCATTTAAAGGGGGTTGTTCTCATTGAATAACCGGCCCCTTAACCGCCTTAGGAGGTCAGCAACTCAAAACCCATCGCTCAAAGAAAAATCAAAGGCTATAAATTAATCTAAGGTTTGGTTGTAGCTGAAGATCAAAGGTCAATTTTTAAAGCTATGAATGGTTATTTCTAGAAGGTTAATCTTTGATGGAAAGTTTGATGGTCACTATATTCAGCTCTATTATGTAATTGTTTGAAAAGGAAAAGATGAATGGTTTTCTTGATGGCACCAAAAACTAAAGAATAACATTCTAAATTAAAAGGATTTTTGAATCCCAATAGTGGTGTGGAATAGGGGTAAGAACATGATGGAAGGTTAAGCAAAATTTATGATATTATGTTTTTAGAATGATAGAATATTCAGAAAGGAAGTGTTAAGAGACTATATTGATGCTTGCACAGATTATTCATTTGAGTTTATTCCTTTCATGGTGAGTATGGGTTTGATGTGAAAAAGTATGATATGAATAAGGTCACAGGTGAATGGAGGTGTGTGAGTTTGAGTAAGGTATGTTCATGTGTTTGAAGTTGGGATATGTAACAGGGCTACTATTCTGCATTATATCTTTTGTTTTAATCATTCAAATAGTGTAACAGTCACAATATATGCAGAGATTCAATGAACTCTTAGTCACATATGTTAGTATGAAGGTCATTCATGGATGTAGGTTTATTGTTTATTGTTCATATCATTGTGCTTGTTGAAGGGGAATCTCGTAGAGATATCTTTATTCGTGTATGCAAGGAGAATTACATTTTGAACATCTATATGTGAAGATTTTTATGAAACAGTGCTATGGTTTTGGTGTGAAAAATAATATAGAAAGATATAACTGAAATCCATGCTTGTATTCAATGGTATGCTACTTTTATGATTAGGGCATGATGTTTAGCCAGTGAGGCTTGTCTTGCCAATGAGGCAGGTTAGTTTGCTAGTGAGGCATGATGTTTAGACAATGAGGCTTCATGTTTAGCCAGTGAGGTTTGTTGTTTAGCTAATGAGGCACACAACTTTTAACTTGTAAGGTTTTGGCCAATGAGGCTTAATGAAACTTATTTTCAGAGTGGTTTTTCACCCTTTTAGGGTTTTCCACTCATAAACCTTGTGTTATGTCTCCTCTTGGTGGTTTGTTATATTGTGCTTGATTGGTAATATTTATTCCAGTATTATGTTCTAATTTGCATATCATTGTGACTCCCTCGACATTCAATATCTATAATGTTTGAAGTGTTTTCAATGGGTCTCTTTGCATAATACTAGTGAGTTAAGTTTTGAAATTTGATTTCTCATTTGACCACTGATTCCCCCCCCCTCTCATTGGTCCTATACTCCAACAAGTGGTATCAAAGCCTTAGGTCTCTTGCACAAGTTTAATCAACATGGGAGATCGTGGTAGTGGAGTACTTATCATGGAAAAGAGTAAAAGAAACAAATGAAAAAGAAATACCTAGAAAAATGTTAAACAAAAAGCACCACCTAAACCAAATACAAAGGATGATGAACAAGTAGTTATAAAAAATGACTTACAAATTGAAGAAGATACAAGGTGTATATATGGTTTTGTAGTTGATAATGTTGAGAATGAAGAAATTTCTTTGTGAGTGATTTTGAACAAGAGTATGATGAATATGTATGTGAAATTGATCTTGAAGGTAAACTTATTTATGCCCTAGATGAGATTAAGAAACTCAGGAATAAGAATTGGATTTTAGAGTTGCAACTTCAAGAAGAAAAGGAGTCCAAGGACAAAACGCTTTCAGCCCTTGAAGAAGCAAAAAACTGAAAGTGAAGTGTGAAGAATCTAATCAACTTAAATGAAGGATCTAAAGTTGTAGCTGGAAGAATCTAAAAGAGTTGAAGAAGTCACTAGCATAAACTTGCAAACCAAAATCGAATATTGTCAAAAGCTAGAGGCTGAAATGTTGTCTCTAAGAAAACAACTAGAGAAGGTAAATCAGGATTTGAAGAGGAGTCTTCAAAAGGATCAAAGCATTGAGTTGTTTGAGAAAATGATTCTAAGTCAAAGGTCACTATCAAACAAGTCTGGATTAGGATATGAAGCAAAAAATAGTTACAAAGATGCTACAATGTCCAAGAAGAATGTTGGAGAAGCACCAATGGATTCAAACTCATCAAAAAAGGAAATATAGAAATAAGGAGAATCAAGCACTACTCCCAAAAGGCTTGCAAATCAGAACAACAGTGAAGAAGGATACAAAAGAGTTCATAATCCCAAGCAAGGATAGAGTTATAAGGTCAGAGAAACTCCTAGAAATAAAATAGATCTAAACTATCATTCTACTGCTCCTAAGATTGAAGACAAGAAGACAAAAGAATGTACCCCTGCACAAGCCAACAACAACAAGTTCAGAAGATCTTTTCATTCAAAACAACATCAAATGTCCAGGTTTGAAAATTCTTTTCATGGTTATTGTTATTCTTGTTATGAATTTGGTCATAGAGCAAGGGAGTGTTGGATGCATCAAAAGGAAGTTGTATGAATTAAGAGCTCTTATGAGTGGTCAAATAGAAGAAGTAAGATCCTATGTTATAAATGTAATCATCTAGGTCACACTACAAGTTCTAGTGATACATGTTGCCAATTTTTACTACAGCTCAATTGGCAGAGCTAATTAAATGGATTTATCTCAAAATGGAAGTATAGTTAATTTATGCATGTGTTGAATTTATGCTTGTATTAGATTTATGGATTTCCAGTTATGCAAGTTGTTTCAATGAACAAAATTTTAGAACTATTGCCCAATGCTTTGCAGCATAAATGAAGTACATAATAGAATACACAAATGATAAAGCATAACATTTGATTTCATTTATTTCATAATACTTATGAATATTACAATATTTCATATACAAATGATGGTACAAATTTGCATTTTCAATGCATTTCTTTCAGAATGGAAATGAATGAAGAAACTAAAGGATCCACACAAGCCATGGATGTAACTGTCACAATGCATCATAAGGAGCATGATACACTATTGAAGATGCAAGAAGGGAAGACACATAAGCATGAACATAATCATCATTGCCTGTTGTTTTTGGCCGATGCAGAAGTGGTGCACCATCCTTCATCCTCAAACTCTAATCGATCTATAAGAGAAGAGAAGGGTTGTTAGAGCTCCGATTATGACATCCCTATGTGAACCACCAACAATAATGTAAAATGTTGCTAATGATACATTGAAACAATTGAGAAAATAGGAGATGGATAGAAGCAAAGAAGGAAACATCATAATAATATATTATTTTTGCTAACATTATTTGTTTCCTATGCAGATATAGGAAAAATCATGTAGCTAATCATCTTATGAAGACATGAAAGCATGTGGAGTAAAATGGGGTCCCACAAGGGTAGAGCTCGGCATGCTGCCCCTTAAACTTACAAGTGGGTTGAGTAAGAAAATATAATTATCATGCTCTTCTGAGCCATTCTTGGAGTAAAATAGATTTCAGTCATCAGAACATGAAGGACATTGTTCACTAATAACTATCAAGTCTGAGAAGCAATGAAATTAAAATTACCAGTGAACAATGAGCTAGATTCACATACAGAATCAACTAAGTGATAGTGAATAGGCATACATAATGCATTATAAACAAAGATTCAATAAATGAGGAAAGCCCATAGAGAGACTTCATTTCATAAGAAGTTATGGAACTAAGAATGCATGTTTCTAAAGCATTCAAGTATATGAAAATCAGTGGAAATAAGCATAAAAGTTATCATACAATCAGAGTTACTCATAGTGGAAAACGAGGATTTTTTGAGTGTTTCATATAGAATGAAGGTGAACCTAATCTGCATATTATAGATGTGTAACAAGCTCACTTCATTAAAATGACTTTTCAAAAAATTACATGGTTTTAGCTTAAGATGCAGATTTCATTTTAAAATACAGAGATTTCTCCTTGTTACAGTTAACCCACATGAGGGTTTTGACAGGAAAATTCAGAAGTGAGTGGACTTCTTCCAAGTTATAGAATACCCACATGGGGTTTTGATTTAAAATACAAATTTCTAATCATTTCAACTTACCCATGTGAGGGTTATTGTCAGAAATACAAAAATGCATGTAATGATATTATGGGTCAAGCCCAGTACATGGAGATACAAAAGAAATTGCAGGAAAATGTAACGAGAGTCCTTCAGAGCATTTTTTTCATACTTTGGAAAATGCAGACTACAATCGAATACCCAATTTGAGCATGAGTAGTTGCGGCCTAGAGGAGGATTTTGAGTTATAAATTTCACTAAAAATAGAAAACCTTTTGGAGTTTGGTCAAAACTTCAATATCTAAAGCAAACAATGATTATAATGCAAGTAATTCTTTGTAAAAATTCATTATCAAGAGCATACATGGCACGGCCTGCACAATGGGTCTGCATTTGTTTTAGTGGAAAGCAATCTTTCTTTTGCAGAGATAAGCTTGAAGAGCTTTTGTTTTGACAAGAAAAATGAAAGAGGAGATAAACTCACCATGGTACACCTGTAGGAGGCCAAGCAATGGCGACCAAGCCCTCACAGAGCTTCTAATTCATGGCTCGAGCTCACACAAGGTGGCCAAGAAGAATGGCAGCACAGAAAATGAAGAGAAATTAGAGATAAAACATGTATAAGTTGTGGCCTTAATGGCCATTTTTGCTTTTCAAATGAAATGGGAGGAGCTATAATACTGTCAAGAATTGACTTACCATGAAGGTGTAGATGAAAATCGATGCCAAGCATGATGGAGTCGACCAAGCTAAGTGTAGAATCATGGAGTTTCAAGCTGAAAACCCTTAGTCTATGGCGGCAGCATTTTCTTCTCATCAGAGCCTTCTCTCCAAAATGACAAGTGCAAATAATTTGAATTTAGGGTTTTTCTTGAGTTTTGTTCTATCCTCAATGCCCTAATTCGACTCATGGAGATTATTGCATAACCTTTGAAATATTAAATTTGATGTGGTTGAAGATATTTCCACTAGGTTGACCCCTTTTCATTGCATTTGACACTTTTTTTGTCTAAGTGTTTTAGGGTTAGGCATTTAGATATATTTCAAGTATGCCTTGCCTTAGTGAAATAAAACTCACATAAGGACTTAGGTTTTTATTTTCATTGATTTTCTAGAAATCAATCAATATTTAGTGATAAGGGTTGTCCCTCATATTTTATGATTTTTTAAGGAAAAAATCAAAGTGTAATTGGAGAGATAAGGTATTATTTTTGCAAATATTATTTTTAATCTTTATTGCAAAAAATAGATCAAAATGGAGAAGGGAATAAAACTGCATGTTTCTATAAAGCAGAAGATAAAACAATGTTTTTATTAATTATTTTATTCTTTCTTGCTATTTTTAGCAATTTGTGAAGGCAAAAGAGAGTTGACTTTTCTTGGGTGGATTTGAGTTACATGGAGAGGAGATAAGGTTTTTTTTTGCTTTTAAAGCAAGATAAGCCTATTTTTAGGTGTTTTTCAGCATAGACATGCAAAGAGTGAGAGTTTTCCATTTCAGCTACTCATTTTGGGGCAATTTTAGATGCTTTTTTCAGAGCTTTCTTCTTGAGCTCAAATTAGGGTTTTGGAGCTTTTATATTTTGAAGAAAAATTTAGATTTTTTTTCGAGAGTTCAGATTCATTGTTTCTTCCTCTCATGTTGAACAGAGAGTTTTGTAAGCATAAATTTGTACTAATACTTTTGATACTCCTTCAGTTGAATAAAATAGCATTCCTATTTCTCAATTTTTGTGTCATTTGCAGTTATAGTTTGATGTTATATTGTGATTTATGTTTACAGAATCCTTGCTATGTCCTAAAATTGTAGTTCTTGATGAAGAAAGTTCATAAAATACAGGTTGCATGTTGTGTTTAAGCCTGAATGTTCATACAAATCAATTATGTGTTGAGTGTTCATGAGGGATTGTTAAGTACTATTGTTTTCTAAGAGTTGTTTGTGGGTAAAAAACCAAAGTCATCATTAAGTCATCATTAAGTTTTGAAAATCATTTTAAGTCATAGTTTTCATTTCAGTTATCTTTCTAACTCTTTCCCTCAAAAGATCATTTAGAATAGGATATATTATTTGGAGAACCAACTCACTTTGGAGATTCCTTCTTCGTTCAAATCACCCACATATGAAGAATGTTTCCATGTGTCAATAGATAGTTAAGTTTCTGTAAATTTAACATAGGGTACATATCTGATTGATAACAATACACAAGTAAGAAATGATGGTTTTGGATTCTCAAGAAGATATAATTATTGTACTTCTCATGTTGGTAACAAGGTCATATGCTATAAATTCAATAAGTTTAGACATAAAGCATGTAATATCGTAGAAGTAATTTAATGGAACCATTTAACCGGCAGAAGAATACAAGCACTATGAAAATTTGGAGAAGAAAACAAGAGAAAGAGAAAAAAGAATATAATCTTGTGCATATTGCACAAGAGACATCCTTAACTGCTTAAAGAACAACATGAGGTTAGGGGGAGATAATTATTGATGTATTATTCAAACCCCATAGACAACAATAAAGAGGTTGTGTCTCTACAGTGAGATATGGTAATCATGACAATACACATTTAGTCATAAGAAAGTGATAGTGCATATTAATTCACCTCATGCAAAAGACAGTCAGTGGAATAGTAGAGGTTCAATCATGAAATTCAATGGAAGTTCATTCATTCTTCTTAACAGTGGACTTGTGGTAATGGTCTTATAATGAAGAACTCATTTGATCAAAATCCTAGTAGCTATGTAAGGGAAAGTTTGTAAAACACAATAAAAGTTGAATGCATAAGTTAAGGCACAACAGAGAAGAACTAAACTCAAAAGGATGGCACAATGTTTAAAAGTTAATGTGATCATCAAAAGGTTCTTGTAACGATAGTCCTATAAGCATAACTTTAAGAGATATAATGTTTTTTTTTTTTACTCAGAATTTTATGATAGTCTATAGCTCTTGTGAAGTGATATGTGATCATGATGTGCATATGGTATCCATGCTCTATTAGCATTGACCTTGACCACTTACATTTACACCAAGTTCTTGGTATGGCTTGTTCTAGTGCAATTCTAGACATGATTCATATACATATTGTAGATGATATGGTATGACAATTGTGTTAGTGTAGTTCTAGTATAATGCCAACTGTGCCATGATAATGATATGATACATTGTTTCAAAACAACATTATTGATGCAACATTAGTTCCATGGTGTTCAAATGGTTGTTGATTGGTTGGTCGTTAGTGTTGATGCAACAGTGATATTCATGTTATCTCTGTCAAAGTTTCCTATGACAGTAGTATTGATATAGGAATTTCACAATAAGAATACAAATGTACCTCTATGATTTGCATGGCCAAATGTCAGTAAGACAATGATAGCAGTGCTAATATAATGCTATCATGACCATGTTCACAATGACATTATTGCAGAGCTATAGTGCCAATATGATGAAAGGTATCAAGGGAGGTCCTCACAATGAAAGGATAATCAGTGTCAAAAGGTAGTGTGAACACAAGTTGTAATAGTAAAGAACTTTTGAAATCATGGAAGTCATATGAGAAAGAGCTTCAAAGAAGAAGGAAATCACCATGTCACAAAGCTATTAAGAGAAAAGATCAAATAATTGAGAGTCTAAAATCAAGTACTAGGGAAGGTTAATAGGAAAATTCATTGATTTCAAAGTGGAAAAGGTACTTTGTTGTTGCAAAAGAAGGTATTGTGGTATTTGGTAAGGACAGTTCATGTTGATCATTGATGCTAAAGTTGAGAGTTATTTATATTGTGTAAACTGGTTTTCTTGCTACAATGGATATATTATGCTTAGTTTTCTTAGTCACAATTTCAATGCTCTTTCATTTGGAAATGATATGTTGCTTAGATAGTAGTGTGAATGCTTTGCCTAAACCTACTCAAACATGGACAAACAAGTAAACATTAGTCCTTAAACAAATTCAAACCAAACATTCCCCATGAAATTCATTCAAAACACAAGAATAAGAAAACAAGATGAAATGTCAAATGAAAACTAATGAACTCTTATTCAAAATGCTCAAACCAACATCCCATGGGGGAATTGGTGCTACTTTGATGTGGAAAGTAGCCCTTTCCCAACCACTTGACAAGTTTGATGATGAATGTGTGCTCCTTGATGAAAAATGCCAATAACCTTGCTATGATTAATGAAATCTTATGCTAACATGGATGAAATGTGGATGAAGATGGACACTTTGAATTCAAAATGACTATAATAACCTCGCATAAACTTGTGAATGATTGTGGATTCAAATTAGCATAATGATCTTACATGGATTGTGGATGCCAAATCAAATAGAGAAGGCCTCTATTTATAATGGAGAAGAGTTGAAGAATGAGGAATAGGAAGAATGTGGGATTAAACTTGAACCAATGGCATTGTGCCACTTGTCAACATGCTAATGAAGGGAGGTAGAGCACATTTTGAACAATATGCATGTTAAACATGCATGTAGGTGGAATTTGAATTTGAAGAAGTGACTTGCACAAGAGGGGATGTAAGTGCCTTTAATGCCAAGTTGGCTCAAGGAGAGGACATTTAAGAGCCTTTAATGTCATGTTAGAGGACAAAAGTCCTTTTGAGAGGGATATTTCAAATTGGTGGAATATTCCAAGGATATGCAACATTTGAATGAAAATAGAGGAATTAATAAATCAAATAAATTGATTTACATGTGCAACTTGCAAAAGCTAGAGGAATGGAGGATTAGTGTTAGGAGTTAATTAGGAATTAATTAGCTTAGGTGGAATTTAGTTGATATGAAATTTGATTTAGATATTTAGATTTATTTAAATCAAATGAGAGGATAGTTGGGAGATTAGTGATTTAATTAAATAAATTTGATTTATATTCAATTAAATGAAGAACATTAGATGTAATCAAATAAAGTTGATTTATTTAATTAAAAGAGATTACTTTAGGATTTAATTAAATAAAATAATTTATTTAATCAAAGCAGGAACATTAGGATTTAATTAAATAAAATGATTTATTTAATTAAAAGAAGAACATTAGATTTAATCAAATAAAGTTGATTTATTTAATTAAAAGAGGAATCTTGATAAGTTAATTAAATAAAGATTATTCGATTAATTGGTTAGTAGAGAAGTGATTAAGGAAGAATTGGTGTTAGTGAATAAGAATCAAGTGCACGATATCAATCAAGATAATTTTGAATGTCTACATTTTGCCCCTCTTTAAAGCAATGTACCTGCTGCGTTGCTTCAAAGAATAACCTTTGTCGAGATCAAAAATTAAAAAAAAAATCTTTTTTTTTAATGCCCCACTGCTACCCCAACGAGAAGAATTATGTTGGTATATTGCCCCCTCGAGAGATCAAATGAAAATTTGGATTTCTAGGTGATTTCTTGAAAAAAGACAAGCAACCTAATGGGTCCAAAAAAGCTCTAGGATGCTAAAAATATGCCAAAACGCAGAAAAAATATGTGAAACGAGCCTCAGTTGGGCAAAAACGGTGTCAGGGGTGCAAAACCCTAGTTTGACTGCTAAATAGGGGCAAAAACGCCTAATTTTCATGCTTAAATAGGCTTGGAGGGGTCACTTTCCATTGACTTTTGTATTCACACTTTGAGATTTCTAGCTTTTTGAGCTCTGACCCTCCTGTAGAATGGCGCAAAGAGTGCTTCCTTGACACATTTTTGAGCAAGTTTGCGTGCACCAGAGACCTCCAGGTGTAGGACCAACAGTATGTGACTCTAACCTGACTTTGAAATTCAATTTTTAAGTGCATTTATTATGTTTTGAAAAGTCAAAGTCCCCAACGTCACTATATAGCGACACTCAAAGTGCAAAATCGGTGACGCTAGGGCTCAAATAGCGCCATTTATATGAATTGTGATTGATGAACCTAGAATATGGTCTAGTTTTGGGTAGAATTTGTGATCTATTTGATGAAGTTATCATGGAATTTGACATTAAGTGTTGATACTTTTATGATATTTCCCTCAAACTATAGACATTGGGCTTAATCTTATTCCTGCAAACCTTTAATGATAATGTCATGTTAAATGGACTGTCTATATTAATTTTGCATGTGGTTAATGAATGTTCCTTAAGGTGGTAATAGATATGTAGTTATTGTGCATACTGACATTGCCATACAAATTTAATTTGAGGATGCTAAGTTGAGGAAGACACCGCCAGCTGGGCATGCACCATAACGTCCAGCAAAGGAATCGCTCAAAGGTCAAATGAGGTCGACGAAAAAAGATTCATCATGCAAACCAAATGTAACCACCTTGTAGTGAAATTTAATGTTGGTTGAGCAGATGTGGGCATTACTACTATGCTAAATCTAAGTTTGGACCTACATGTCTAACCAGATTTCATGCACGCATAATCTTCGCCACTCCACTTTCTCTATTTTCCCTAAATGGCGTCCTCTCAGTCATGGAGTTGACTACCTTGTTTAGTTGATAGAATAAAAAAATATTTGATGCTCCTTCTTTAGGAGGTTGCACGATTTGATATTGTACTTGCATTCTTGAGTTTTTAGTAATACAGATATATTACTCTTTTGTACTCATGATTTATAGTGAATAAAATAAAGTTCTAAGTTCGAGCATCTGAGTTCTCATTAGTTGTAGAGGATACTTATCCAAGGGGGCCCACTTGGTGAGTAATCTATCCTTTACTTTAGTATTAGTTTAGTATTACTTGTTGTTTAGTAATTAGTTAAAAATCTGGCACCGACTATTCCTATAGCCACTAGAATTCCATTTTGTGAATGTTCCTGCAGCCAAAGCAAATAGAGTAGTGCCATGTTTGTTTGCTCAGATTTTCATTCTTGATATACATTTTAGCTTGATGTAATTGTTGATTTATGGTTAGCATTCATGTTATTCCTTTCTAAGCAATTTACTTTTCGTATTGTGTTTTCCTTAGTTGTAGAATGAAAATGGCTACTTTGGGTCCCTAGTGCACATACTGTGCTGACCCATTTCAAGTTCACATCCCTGGGTTGACAAGTTAAATGCACCTTCATGATGATTGAAATAGCTATTTAATTTAGATGTCCAATCTCTGAATCATGGCTATAAAAGCTTAGTTATTAAATCATTGTAGGAGGCAGACATTTTTGGTGTCGTTGTCGGGGATGGTGTCAAACTAGGGAGTTATTTGGAGTCATTGGTATTTTTTCTTGTTGTAGTGTTTCTGGAAGTTGTTCTTAGTATACCCTCATTTAGGAAGTAATGACCCCCCTTATTCTTTACCAATTCTTTATGTGAGTTGACTGATAGTGAGTGATACTGCATGCATAGAGGAAGGAGAATGGATGCTTATGGGAGATTCCTTCCTAACAATCCTAATCCATTCTAGCTAGTTGAATATCAGAACCTTCCAAGAGAAGAAGAAGAAGATCCACACCTCTTTGTTGATGCATTTCCTAATTTGACTAGCTCTGAAGTCTCCTCTAAAGACCAAAATCAGCTTGAGAACCCCTTTGCTTTGGAACTATATCAAGCAGGCATGGGTGATGAAAATATGAATAGACCTAACCAACCACCTTTTCCTTTCCCCATTGCCCATCAGAATGAAGTTGACAACATCAAAAACATCCCTGCTTTAGCACTCCCTAAGTTTTATGGACTTGTCACAAAAGATCCTAATACCTTTTTGTTTGAGTTTGACATACTCTACAAGAGTTATGATTCTACCACCGATGCCCATAGACTTAAGCTATTTCAGGTACCACTCTGAAAGAAGCTGCATTAAGATGGTTCATGAGCCTAGGCAAAGATACTGTGGAGACTTGGGAAGACATGAAGACAAAATTTCTTGATAAATACAAGGAGTATTGCAGGGGTAGTGACATGAAAGGAGGTGACATTTTCAAGATGCAGCAAAAGGAAGATGAGAGCCTGGAGGATTATATTGCAAGGTTTCTATTTTTCCTACAAAAATCTCCACACCATACACTCAACAAAGACTCACAAAATTTTATTTTCTTGAGAGGAATCAATGACAGTTGCACCAATGCCTTAGACCTGATGGGAGGAGGAGATATCTCCCAAGTTCCTTGGGAAGATATCAAGAAAATATGTAAGAACTACTCTAGGGTAGCTTCAAAGAAAGGGAGAGCTTACCAATCTTCCATGGGTAAGTCAACTACCAGTGGAGTTTCAAGAATGGAGATTACTCATTTTCTAGCAGACTTCAAACAAGACATTATAAACAATCTAACTACTCAGCTAGATACACTTCAGGCTAAGAAGAAGCAAGAAGAGGTAGAGGGAATGTTGGCAGAGTATTTCCCCCATTGCAAAGAAAAGAAGAAGGATTGCAGATGCAAGATGGTAGCCAATATTGAAGGAAAGCATATTACACCCGAGTTCAAGCCAATCCAAATTGAAGAAGACCAAGTCTACCATGTTGCACAAAGGAAGCCTTGGACTCCAAGACAAGGTATGCCATCGAATCCACTATCTTATGTTGGGCCATATTTTAATTTATGTTCATCTGGTAACCAATGGCATCCCCCATATCCATCCAGCTATGGAGGATATCCACCACAGCCTTGGGATAACCCTCCAAATGCTTGGCCCACTCATCAAAGCTCTCCATCCCAGTGGCAACAACCTTAGGGAAATTGGCAGCAATACCAAGGGCAGTGGCAGCCACCTCCAGAAAATTGACAACAAACAAATCAATGGAGGGGAGGACAGTAATGGCCTACCCAGACAACCAGCTACATGTAGCCACCTTCTTAGCCCCAGTAGCCTGCTATAATGCCTCCACCTACTAATCTAAGCTCAAATGCACCTAAAACTACTAAGCTATCAGCTCATCCCACACCCAATCCAAATAACAAACCACAACAGTAGTTTGCATACTCTGTTGATTCAAATTAATTCCTTGCATATGATGTGAATGTAAGTGACATCCACTTGCATTTAGGAACTACTCTACCAACCCCTTCCAAGCCCATTATCACTAAGCTTGATGTGGAAGAGGAGGAGGAACCTTTGAATGATCCCATTTAGCCAAGTGCACCTAAAAATCCTAAACCAGTCCAAGCCAAGCAGACCAAACAAGAACCACCATTTCCTTAGAGATTGGAATTTTTCAAGAAGGAAGAAAAAGAGGATACAAATTTTGATATCTTGGATCAGCTGAAGCATTTATGTGTCAAGATCCCTCTATTCCAGGCCATAAAGGATGTTCCAACTATGACAAGGCAATCAAGGAAGCATGCCTCAAGAAGCCAGGAAGGAAAAAGAAAGACCCAACTATAGTTCATGTTGTGGGATAGCTAGCTGACATAATGCTTGAAAAAGTGACTATCCCCAAGTACAATGACCCAAGTAGTCCTGTGGTAGCAGTCGTTATAAACAAGATCCAAATAAAGAATGATGTGATTGATCTAGGGGTAGCAATAAATGTAATGACCAAGGACATTTTGCAACAACTAAATGTTGCAAGCATGAGATCTACTCCTATTGTCCTATAGCTTGTTGATAGTTCTATTGTTAAGCCTAATGGTATAGTGGAGGATCTTTTGGTAGTTTTAGACTCCTGGGAGTACCCAACAAACTTCATGATTCTTTCTCCTAAAGCTACACTAGGCAGGTATCCCATTATTCTTGGAAGGCCATGGTTAGCAACTACAGATGCGTATATTGGATGTCGGTTAGGTGACATGACTATTTCAAATGGGAAGAGCACTAAAAATTTTGTTCTTTATGCTCCTGCTCAGCCATCTCATGATGAAGATAATCCCATATGGCCACATGTTGGTGAAGAGGCCGAGGAAGTTAATTCTATGGTGCAACTTATGATGTTAGGTAGAAGCTCTTTCATGTAGCTCCAAGATGAAGATGAAGTATTGGCTAACATTATTTAGAACCATTGTGAAGTGGAGGAAACATCATCTTCTCATTCTGCTACTCTAGTCAAAACACTTTTGCTTGCTCTTCCTGCAGCCACTGTTCCTGCAAACACTCTTCCTGCAACCACTGTTCCTGCAGACACTCTTCCTGCAACCATTGTTCCTGCAGATGGACTTCCTACAGCAATAGGTATGTCTCATACATTGTTTCCATATGAACTAAAGGTACCATGTGTTAATGAAGCATCCATGATAGAGTTAACTAAACAAGTACATGTGTCAGAAGGAAAGTATCTGAATGTTAATAGTAAATTAAGTGAAGAACAACAATTGTTATTGGAAAACTTATTAAGGACCCATCAGCACGCATTTGTGTGGGATTATCATGATATGAAGGGATTGGACCCTAAACTTTGTACACACAAAATTTATATCAGAGATGATTGCACCCCAGTGAGGTAGCCACAAAGAAGAATTAACCCTGCACTAAGAGAAATTTTAAAAGGGGAACTACAGAAATTGCTAGACGCGGGATTTATCTACCCCATTTTAGATAGCCAGTGGGTCTCTCCATTAGTGATTGTGCCCAAGAAAGGAGGTAAATGGCGAGTTTTTGTTGATTATAGGGAACTTAATGCTGCCACCAAAAAGGACCATTTTCCCTTATGTTTCATCGATCAATTTTTTGACACACTTACAGGAAAGCAATGCTTTTCTTTTCTAGATGGATTTAGCGGCTACAACCAGATCCAAATTGCACTAGAGGACCAGGAGAAGACCACATTTACCTATCCATGGGGGACCTATGCCTACTCGGTACTCCCATTTGGCTTATGCAATGCACCTCAACTTTTTAGAGGGCAGTCATTAGCATATTTTCAGACATTTCTCATGATTGCATGGAAATTTATATGGATGAATTTACCACTTATGGTGTTGATTTTAATCAAGCATTGGAAAATATTAGGAGATTCCTACAGAGATGTGAAGACCAAAATCTATCCTTAAACAGTGAAAAGTGCATCATGGTGACGCAGGAAGGTGTAGTTCTTGACCACTACATCTCCCACAAGGGAATTCAAGTAGATCCTGCCAAGATTGAGGTGATCACAAATCTACCCACACCTGCAAAATAGAAGGATGTTAGGAGTTTCTTAGGCCATGCAGGATATTATAGGCATTTTATCAAGGATTTCAGCAAGGTAGCAACACCATTGTATACTCTTCTCACTAAAGATGTTGAATTCTAGTGGACTGAAGCTTGTGACAAGGCATTTTCTAACTTAAAGGTAGTTTTGACTCATGCTCTTGTACTCAAAGGACCTAATTGGGAGCTTCCTTTCCACATCCATACTAATATATTAGATTATGTCATAGGAGTAGTCTTAGGATAGAAAGAATGAGCTATTTAAAATGTCATTTATTTTGTCAGAAAAAATTTGCAAGGAGCTGAAGTTAATTATATAGTGACAAAAGGAAATGATGGCAGTGATTTATGCCCTGAACAAATTCAGACATTACATAACATGTTACCAAATCTTTGTGCACACCGATCATGTAGCCATTAGGTATCTCATGAATAAATCATTGATCACAGGTAGACTAGCAAGATGGTTATTATTGATGCAGGAGTTTGATATAACCATTGTGGATAAGCTAGGGAAGGCCAATGTTGTTGCAGATTTTCTTTCAAAGCTAACTACATTAGAAGATAATCAGGCCATAGATGACTCTTTTCCTGATGAGCATCTATTCTCCATTAGTGTACAAACACCCTGGTATGATGACATAGCTAACTATTTGGTCACAGGTAGAGTTCCACCTCACTTCTCCCCAAAAGAGAGAAGGGCACTCATTGAAAAATCTTTTCCTTTCTCATGGATTGTTGGATGTTTGTTTCATACTAGACCAAACCATGCCATGAGGAGATTATGTGTGAGAGAAGATGATACATATGACATTTTGCATGCATGCCACAATGAACCATGTGGAGGACATTTTGCAACCAAGAGGACAACAATGAAGATTTTGAACACATAATATTACTAGCCAACACTCCACAAGGATGTAGGAAGGTATACAAGAAAATGTGACAGATGTCAAAGAATGGGCAGGCCAACCAAATCTGATGAGATGCCACTTTATGCTCATGTAGTAATCACTCCCTTTGACAAGTGGGGATTGGATTTTGTAGGACCCATTAACCCTCCATCAAATGGTAAGTCTTATATTTTGGTATGCACTGATTATGTAACAAAGTGGGTAGAAGTTAAGGCCATGAAACATGCAAGAGATAACAAGGTTGTAGAATTTATTTATGAGGATATTTTCATAAGATATGGAGTTCCAAGAGAGATAGTGACTAATCAAGGGGCTCAATTTACATTAACCCTTGTTGCAACACTAGTTAATGAGTACAACATAAGGCACACAAATTCTACTCCTTATCACCCCTAGGCTAATGACCAAGTTGAGGTGACCAACAGAGAAATTGAAGCCATTCTGACCAAAATGGTAGCTATTCATAGAAAGGATTGGGCAAACAGATTACCATAAGTTGTTTGGTCCTACAAAACTACCTAGAAAATAACTACAGGCTTCACTTCATTTGAATTGTTGTATGGAAAGACAGTTATGATGCTCATTAAATTTGAACACAAGACTCTTAGGACTGCAGTTGATTTGGGGATGGATATCTCTGAGGCACAAAGAGAAAGAATCATGCAGCTAAATGCTTTAGATGAGATGAGAAGAGCAGCCCTGCATCACACAGAGGTAGTGCAGCATCAGAGAATCAAGTGGCATGACAAATTCATCAAGGATAAGAAATTCAAACTAGGAGATTGGGCCATACTCTATGACTCAAGATATCAGGATAATGCAGGAAAATTGCAGACAAGGTGGCTAGGACCATATGAGGTTTCTCAGGTATTTCCTAATGGTGTTGTACATCTCATTACTATTGACCTAGTTAGATTTAGGTTGCTTGTCAATGGTCATCACCTCAGACTGTATCACAAGCCAACTTCCAAGGAGTTCTTGCAGCAATTCACTCAGCATGCAACATCCAAGCTTCCTGTAGCCAAAGGAAGTGGACCTAGTGTCCCTTCTTCTAGTTAATTAAGGTACGTACTTGTCATAATAAAGACTTCCACTTCCGTGGGAGTCTATTTCTTCACCCATCCGCCCATCCACCCATCCATTTCCACCTTCCTCTCTCTTCCATCACTTCACTCCACCTCATTCCACCTCATCTTCATTAATTGCTCAACTTATTCCTTTAAAAGGCAAAGTGGTACTTTCTCCACAATCTTTGCAACAAATCCTCCACACATTCAGGTATGTGCACATTAATTGTTATATCTTAATTGTCTTTAAGTGCATTCATTTAATTGAGGTACATTAGTTTGGATGTTCACCATAGCATGCCAATATTCTCTACCTTGTCGAATCATTATTCTACATGTGTGGATGCATGCCCAAATTTAGGTTGGGGAGAAGGAAAACATGTGAATATTTTTCCGTGTTAGTCCATGCTAGTCTACGTCAACAAAATTTAAATTGAGCTGATTTGAAATCTGAGTGAGTGTATGACTCACATGTGTAAGTGACACCAACTACTACCACAAATAAGATTAGTTGGGGACAACAATATGGGGCTTATGAGCAATTGGAGTCTAACATCCCTCTACCCATTAGGGTTGAATCAAGGAATCCAGGGGATATTTTTCAGGAAATGGCATAGAATGTTTTTCAGACCTAACTATGGTAATAGGATTATGCCTTGGATAGAAGTAGTTTATAGTGAATATGAGGCAAAGGCAAAAGAAAAAGAGGAAACCATAAAGAGATACCTCTCACAAAGATGGAATAGCTTAATTGATGATCTCAAGCAAGCTGAGCCTCATTCCATCCAGAACTATGCAACAGCTCTTAAAAGGATTGACAGATATATTCACATTGGAAGGACAAAGGGGTGATTTTGGCTTCCCCTAACTTTTCAGCCACCTATCCTAATGTGGCATGTACTAAACTTTAGGTTCTACCACTATGATATTGTTGTAAAGAAACAGAGATGGAGAAGATTGGACAGATTGGGATGATTCTATTGGGATCTTGATTCATGCACAACACACTCTAATGTGGGACAGTTGTCAATTGCAAATTTCAGAGCATTGACCAAGAAAAAGAATAACCTTTCCCCTACTGGAGGACCAACAATATCTTAGGTTGGGGGGAGTGATGAGCCTAGAATATGGTATAGTTTTGGGTAGAATTTGTGATCTAGTTGCTAAAGTTATCATGGAATTTGACATTAAGTGTTGATACTTTTATGATATTTCCCTCAAACTATAGAAATTGGGCTTAATCTTATTCCTACAAACCTTTAATGATAATGGCATGTTAAATGGACTATCTATATTAATTTTGCATGTGGTTAATGAATGTTCCTTAAGGTGGTTATAGATATGCAGTTATTGTGCGTATTGACATTGCCATGCAAATTTAATTTGAGGATGCTAAGTTGAGGAAGACACTGCTAGCTAGGCATGCACCATAACATCCAACAAAGGAATCACTCAAAGGTTAAAGGAGGTCAACGACAGAAGATTCCTCATGCAAACCAAATGTAACTACCTTGTAGTGGAATTTAATACTAGTTGAGCAGATGCGAGTGTTACTGTTGTGCTAAATCTACATTTAGACCTGCATGTTTGACTAGATTCCATGCACGCATAACCGCTGCCTCTCCACTTTCTCTATTTTCCCTAAATGGCCTCCTCTCAGTCATCAAGTTGACTGCCTTATTTAGTTGATAGTATAAATAAATATTTGATGTGCCTTCTTTAGGATGTTGCACAATTTGATATTCTTGAGTTTTCAGTAATATAGATATATTACTCTTTACTTGTATTCTTGAGTTTTCAGTAATATAGATATATTACTCTTTTGTACTCATGATTTATAGTGAAAAAAATAAAGTTTTGAGTTCGAGCATCTGAATTCTCATTAGTTTTAGAGGATACTTATCTAAGGGGTCCCACTTGGTGAGTAATTTGTCCTTTAGTTTAGCATTAGTTTAGTATTACTTGTTGTTTAGTAATTAGTTAAAAATTTGGCATCGACTGTTCTTGCAGCCACTAGAATTTCATTGTGATTGTTCCTGTAGCCAAAGCAGACATAGTAGTGCCCTATTTGTTTGCTCAGATTTTCATTCTCATTATGCATTTTAGCTTGATGTAATTGTTGATTGATGGTTAGCATTCATGTTATTCCTTTCTAAGAAATTTACTTTCAATATTGTGTTTTTCTTAGCTGTAAAATGAAAATGGCTACTTTGGGTCCCTAGTACATATACTGTGCTGACCCATTTCAAGTTCACGCCCTAGGTTGACAAGTTAAATGCACCTTCATGATGATTGAAATAGCTATTCAAGTTAGATGTTCAATCTCTAAATCACGGCTATAAAGGCTTAGTTATTAAATCATTGTAAGAGGCGGACAACGATGTCACGTCACAATTTGACTTTAGGGTTCCAAACTCCAAATGGTGATGCTAGTGTAAATGATGATGTCACGGTCAAGTTTAAGTTTAGGGTTTTCAGGTCAAAAGGGTTTGCTGGTGTAAATAGTGACACCGCAATTTGTTTTGCATATTTAAAGGGTCCAGGAAAACTATTTGGAATTTTCAAATGTCGATGCCTTTGCAAATAGTGACGCATTCATTGTTTTGATGTCAAAAACTCCAAATGGGGTCAAGTGTTTTTATGAATTTTGATGTTGTGGCTTCATGAGTGCAGGAGATTAGGGAGTTTGTGCTTTCACACAAGCATCAACCCTCGGTGTTGAGCAGATTGAGTGGTTTGCACGAGTTACAATAGGAGCACTTAGGGGAGATCAGCCTCTGGTACGTTGCTTATACGCCCATCTTCTAGACCCACCTGGCGATGATGACTGCATTGGACAAGAGGTGGCACAGTGAGACCTTGTCGTTTCACCTTCCCACTGGCGAGGCAACTGTTACATTGGAGGATGTATGGTGGATCCTTTAGTTGTCGATACACGGTTATCGAGTGATATATGACATTGATGTCAGCATTGATGCGTGTTTCGAGATCATGGGGACAGAGGAGCTTACATTTGTCAAGGGCCAGCTTGATCTTGAGTACTATAGAAGTGGGGTATCGACTTTCTAGCTGATTGTTGTTGCAATCATATGTGAACTAGTAGCTCCCAATCGACGAGGCATATACTTCAGTCCAAGATGGGGCTTGGCTTGGTAGAGGATGCTACACATGAGGACCTTGTTTGCTTGGGTACCAGTGATGTTGGCCTCGTTATACCATGATTTGCATGAGTTTGCATACTGTGACAACCGAACGATTGGTACCGGTGTTACATTGTTGCATATCTGGGCCTAGGAGCACATTGTCCTGCTTTGATTGATGGTCATTGTGGTTGATACAAAGCTTGACGATCCAGTGGTTTGGAGATACAGGGGTGGGATCACCTTGAGGCATACAGGATGGCTAGGTCTACCCCATTAGTGCATAGTGATAGATGAGATAACAATTTTCACATGGAGGCCCTGGTTATAGATTCATGCATGGTATGACGATGTACAACAATTATTCTATGCTCGACTGATGCGGGGGCAAGAGCACACAATCATAGAGCGCTACTTGCTAGGAAAAGTAGCCCGATAGTTCGGAGATGTTCAAGATCAACCAAATGATTAGTATGTGTCCATCTTTGCCCGGTCATCTCGAGAGACCACATGGAGACAGATGATTCCAACGTCTGACGCAGTTGATTGCTTTTGGTAGTTGGTAGCTAGGCCATGGGCCTACACCCAGGGACAGATAGATCTAGACACTACATGTGCCTACGATGATTGGTTCAAACCCCCACTACGACTGACAATTCCAAGGGTAATGCTTCCACGAAGGACCCCAAGGCAGGACAACTAGGAGAGCACAAGTGGGACAGGTTCCTGAAGCACCTAGGGGAGATGGACAACCTCCCCGGTAGCCAAATTAGCAGAGGGATGCCCAAAGAGATCAGCAAAGGGACCAGCAGCCTCACCAGCCACTACAGCCAAACCCATGAGATGCCTAGATACAACAGTTATTTGGGTAGGTTCAGGGGTTGCAGGCACAACTGCAGACAGTCATGGCCAAGAGGGATCATGCTAGACAAGAGTTCCAAGCCCTCACTACAAAGAGAGATCATGAGCGCCAACAAAGGTAGGTGACAGTTGCAGGTAGCCTAGGAGGTCGATAGGAGGCAACAGTTGGAGAGTATGGTTGCCTCGTCCTAGGGGAGGATAGTACTGGTGCAGATGTACTGTGATGTCATTTGAGCAGTTGAGTACTATAGGTTCCATTACCGACAGGTTGTACCTTCAATTGCATGGGTGTCAGACTATTCTTAGCAGATAGGGTTTCGATAGCTAGAGGACCAGCCAGAGAGGCATCTGAGTGAGGGGAGCAGCCATCAGGGCTAGCTGCTACACATAGTTTTGATCAGCATTTGATTCTTTTTGAGACTCACAAGCTCCATTTTTTATAGCCTTGTGGGCATTGTACATTGATTGATATACACACTTGAGTCATATTTGTACCATGATAGTGATGATTTTTTGACATATATATGATATGATTGATTTATGATGTGATGTGTCAACTTTATTTATGCTTTATGGATGGATGCATTTGATATTCTATATGTGACGTGATTCTATATGATATGATACATGGCTTTTACTCTATGTGATGGATGATTATGCAGATGTTTATGGATGTTACAGATGCATTTCCTTTTTCATATTATTTCTATGTACTTTTATGATGATGATGTATGGAGTATGGATGTATGGATGCAAATGTTTATGATATGCAAATGATTTTAATATGCTTAGACTAACAGATCTATATTATGCCCTAATGGATGATGCGATGTATTATTATTATATGCTCTCTTTTTCTTTTCTTTTAGTATATTTTTTATGTATAATATAATGATGCATGTATGGATGATGTGATGATGCCTCTATGATCACGCAATGGATGCAGTAGTATGATTTATGAGATGCTTAGAATAACCAATCTATATTATGCAATGATGAGAATGCAATGCATGTCAAATGATTAGTGTTTCCTATTATGATATGAATGATATGCAACATGTTGACGGTTTGTGGATGCAGGATGGCTGCATTGGTGATGTTTAGTGGACTGTCATGGGACCATGTTAGCATGGAGAGAAGAAAGAAGAAATGAGATGCTGACAAGAGAATCCAAAAATTCCATGATCTGACAAGACTTCATTAGAGATGAGGATGAGAGATGGATGATGTATTGCTTATCAGGGATTGGGATTTTAACAGGGTTTACTTACCTTATGTTTGACAACACACATAGGCACGATGCATCAAGATATAAAGAACCAAGATGGCATTGTGCCTAGTGTGATGGACTTTGACTTGACAATCAGATAGGAGTATCCATGTTCACACATGACATATGAAACCTTATTTAAAATGCAGTTCAGATATTTCAAATATCTTGGACCAAAACATAGAAAAGTAAGCTTTCCTATGTGGTCAACAAGACACCTAAAACACCTTCCCTACAAACCAAACAAGACACACATGACCAAAGTTATATCACAAGAATATCCAGCAAGCATAACAAATAAAAGATAATGATTGTTGCCCCATTCTCTCTAAATCCTTTTGTTTAGACATCATCAAGAGGTCATTGGAATGAGTGCAATAAGATAAGTCAAAAAGACAAAGATCAAGTAAACAAACAAGCTTGTGTTCTTCATACCTCTAGCCAAGACTAAACTACGGTGATGCATGATGTTATTGTCCATTGTATGAAGGATGCATCCTAGGACATGATGTTATCAAATTATTTTAGGACTAACTGGATGATGGGCTATTGATACCAAGAGTTAACCAACTTGTTTACCTACTAACCTAGACTTGAGACCCTTGACATTTGAGTTTACACTTTTTATTTGCTAGACTTGTTTTCTATTGTTTCACTAAAGGGTGAAGGTGACAATCGATTTATTGTGAGTGGATGTTTATTGCGAGTGAAAGCGAGATGGGACAGATGGATTTTTTCAAATATTTGGATTTTTTTGATGTTTTTGATGTTTTTGAAATGTTTTGAAGCTATTTTGGTATTTTCAAGATGTTTTATGAATGTTTTGATTTTTTAATTTTCCAATGTTTTGGTGTTTTATGAGATTTTGACCAAGAACCTAACCTAAAAACCTATCCTAGGGGCCTCAGGGGTTGATCAAATATTATCCTTACCTATGTTATACACATAGAGAACATGTAGTTTGACTAACACATACTCGTTTATTGATGAAATGTGAACAAATGGATTGCTAGTTTATTATGACGGACTCCTAAAGGACTAACCTAAAGTGTCTCGGGGGATGATCAAAGATCAACCTTGCCTACGTTCAGAGCTCAAAGACCCATAGTTTGATAGGACGACTCTATTTTTTTACCTATTTTTGGATTTTGATATGTTTTGAATGTTTTTGGATTTCTTGATTTTATGAATGTTTTTGGATTTTTTTATTTTAAGGAAGACTTCAAGAATATACACGATTCTGATCCAATGTAGGTTTAAGAACATGCCCCAAGCGTGGTACGAAAGATTACTTTGATATAGGCAAGAAAAACTGACGTTAGGAATGGGCCAAGTAGTACTAGGAGGGATCATGATATGAACACAAGATCAAGCTATGATGCGGACACAGATGGGTGATGGATGGAGATATGGAAGTGTGATGGATGAATGATGCAGAGATCATGGTGGATGGAAAGTGCTTATTTACACAAGGTGCATGTTTGTCATGTTTTCACCAAGGTACTTGCCCAAAGCGCCACCTAAGTGGTTTTCACTAAAGGACAATTTTTTTCTTTACTATTTTCAATCCTTTTTTCTATTTTTTTGGATTTTTATATTTTTTGATTTTTTTGAATTTTTGGATTTATACCTTGCAAGTTTAGGCATAAATTTTTTTGAGATGGGAGCTATTGATAGGCTCATGCAGAGGCTCCCCTTCAGGTGGAGATAACTGATATGCTCCTGACTTGTAGCTTGCTGTGATGATGAAGGGCCCCAAGCAATTGGGTTCAAACTTTCCCTTGCTATCTAAATTTGGTACATTTTTATGATTTTCCTTCAATATGAGCTCTTCAACTTGAAAGGTGTGACTCCTGATTTTCTTGTTGTAGCTCTGCTTGAGATAGTTTTGGTAGACTTGCAAATGATTCAAAGCATCTATGCGTCGCTCATCCAGTAGTTCCAGCTCGTTCAACCGTGACACCCGATATTCTTCATCTATAATGAGATTCTACAATGATATTTTTAAGGATGGGAGCTCGATCTCAATGGGAAGGATGGCTTCTAATCCGTAGACCAGGGAGAATCGAGTTGCACCTGTAGGCGTGTAGATACTTGTTCGGTAGGCCCATAGGGTGGGATTTAGCTATAAGTGCCAGTCATGACCAACATCATGTCCTATTTTCTTTAGGATTTTCAAGATGGTTTTATTTGTAGCTTCAGCTTGGTCATTTCCTTGGGGGTAATATGGAGTAGAAAAGCGATGGATTTTGAACTTTTGGCATAGGTCTCAAACATCCTAGTTTTTGAAAGGTGTCCCATTATCTAAGATAATGGATTGAGGGACACCGTAGCGGCAAATTAGGTAGTTCAAGATGAACTTGGAAATCTACTTTCCTATAATATAGGTCATGGGAATGGCCTCTACCCACTTTGTGAAGTACTCAATGGCAGTGATAATGAACTTATGTCCACTAGATGAGGTGGGGGTGATTTTACCAATGAGATCAAGCCCCCGTTGTGAAAAGGGCCAAGGTGTAATGATTGGGTGGAGCTCCTAAGCTGGTGCATGGACAAGATCCTCGTGTTGTTGACATTGCACACATCTTTAGACATAGTCGTGAGCTTCCCTCTCCATTGTAGGCCAATAGTACCCAGTCCTCAGCAGTTTCTTAGCCAAAGTCATACCACTCGAATGTGACCCACAAATGCCATTGTGTACCTTGGTTAACACAATCAAAGCTTCCTTGGGATTAAGGCATTGTAATAAGGTTCCCTCGATACTCCTACAATATAGGGTGTCACCTAAGATAACAAAACAAGATGACTTCTTAACAAATGTTCTTTTAAGGTTTGGGGTGATGTTAGCAGGGAGGACTCCTATTCTTAGGTAGGTGTATATATCATGATACCAAGGATCACTAGGACCAACGATTTCACACAAGAATTCAGACTCTAGTGCCTCGAATGCTGGTACAAGAAGCTACTCTACAAGGAATTCTTGCTTAGGGATGTTGCATGGGATATCCAGTAGTGATCCAATTGTTGCCATAGCATCTGTTGGTTTGTTGTTTTCCCTTGGTATTTGCTCAAACGTGATTTCAATAAAGACCTCTTTGAGGCTTTCCATTAGTTTCTTGTATGGGGCCAATTTGTCATCCTCCGTCTAGTATTCATCATTGACCCGATTGATGATTAGCTATGAATCTCCATAGATTTTGAGTGCCATGATTTGCCATTGTACTATGATTCTGACTCCTATAACAAGAGCCTCATACTCTGCAATGTTGTTTGTGCAAGGAAAAGACAGCTTATATGACTTGGGTATGCAATCTCCTTGTGGTGTAATGAAGAAGACTCTAGCTCCTAACCCATGTTGTGTGTAAGATCCATCAAAATATACTTTCCAGTGATCTTCTACGCTTATGTTAAAGATGGACTCATTAGGGAACTTTGATACAAGTGGGTTCTTTGAATACATTGGTGCAACTTCTACCAACTAATCTGCAATTACTTGTACTTTAATGGCCTTTCGTTCTACATACTCAATGTCGTGTTATGTCAGGATCATAACCCATTTAGTTGTTCACCCTATGAGTGTTGCTTTAGAAAGTAGATACTTAAGAGGATCTATCTTGGCAATGAGTTTCATCTTATGTGCTAACATATAGTGTCTGAATTTTTTGTGTGGCGAACATGAACTCTAAGCAAGCGTTTTCAATGGATGTGTTATTCATATCGTGTGCCACCATAGTTCTACTGATATAGTAAATAGCTCTCTCTTTCCCATTTTCATCATGTTGAGCTAAGAGAGCACCAAGGGCTGCTATTGTTGCCGATATGTACAAGATCAAGGGCTTGCTTGGAATTGTTGGCATGAGAACTAGTGGTGTGAGAAAGTACTCCTTGATTTTGTTAAATGCCTAATCACATTTCTCGTCCCATTTGTATGCTACCCCCTTATGGAGTAGATGAGAATATGGGATAGCCTTATCCACTAACTGTGCTATAAACCGATGAATAGATTGGAGCCTTCCCTGCAAACCCCTCAACTACTTCAAGGTTCTTGGTGCCTCCATCATTGCTTTAACTTTGGTGGGGTTTATCTTGATTCCTCTCATAGATACAATGTACCCTAGTAACTTGCCTCATTGTACCCCAAAGACACACTTTTTTGGATTGAGTCTGACCTTGTATTCTTCTAACTTGTCGAAGATGGATTTTAATGCCGCTATGTGATCTCGATGTTTCTTTGAGCATCAGGCATCATGCTATAGTCATTGACATTGTTGGTGTCACATCTATGACCGATCATCAAGATGATGAGCAAATCATCAGCCTTGCCTGTTGTCTCAAATGCTCCAATGTGGGAGCCAATCACTTGTCAACAAGATTTGGGAAGAGTGCCCAAGAGCAAATTTGCAATCAACAATAAATGCCCTGTTTGACTTGTCATCAATAAAATTGATTTATTGTGCAAGTGGATAGATCTAGATAATGCAAGTGGGATGGGATTAGCATTAGGTCCTGATTTAATGCTGATTAGATGAGTTGACATTTTGGACTTAAATTTCTGATGAAAAGGACTTTTTGATGTGGATGATGCAAGATCCTAGGAGATGAAATTACCTAATGAATGGATGCAAGTATCCTAATGCAACGATCTTGATCAAATGCCATGTCTTTTGATTTGGCCAATATGTCATCCACATAGTCTTCCACTATTTTTTGATTCATGTCATGGAAGATTAGCCTCATAGCTCTCTGGTAGGTAGCTCCTACAACCCAAACGGCATCATGTTCCAACAGTATGTCCCCCATGGACAAGTGAAAGTTGTCTTGTGTTGGTCATCCTTAACTATCACGATCTGATTGTACCTTGAGAATCCATCCATTAATGACAACATTTCATGTCTCGCTATTTGATCCACAATCATGTCGATATTTGGGAGAGGGAAATCATCCTTGGGACATGCTTTGTTTAGATCTCTAAAGTCTATGCAGATGTGGATGCCCCCAGTGGGCTTTGAAATAGGTACAAGATTTGAAACCCACTCTGGATAATCAATTGGCCTTATGAAGCCAACATCAAGGAGTTTTTGCAATTCAAGTTTGACCAGTAAAGCTATTTGTGGATGCATCTTTCTTAGTTTTTATCTTACTAGTTTTTCTTTTGGATATACAGCTAGATGGTGAACCACAACTTCTGGATCAAGACTAGGCATGTCAGCGTAGGTCCATGCAAAGTTTACCTTTCTTTCCCTTAGAAAAGCAACTAGGAGTTCTTGTTCTTCTGTCAAAAGTGATTCTGCATAGAAGGTTATATGTGGCATTTCTTTTGTTCCCAAGTTGATCGGATTTCACTTCTCTGCTAACTTCTCTTGATGAATATCACTAAGGGGAAGATTGAATCCCTAATCCTTTAGCACCTCAGAGAGGTTTTCACCATTAGATGCATCCTTTGTTTTTACTATTTTTGGGTTAGAGAGTGCCACAGTGTGGTTTTCACTCAAAGACCTAGATATTCTTCTTAAATTTTCACTTTTGTGACTAAGGGATTCAATCGTTTCCCCATAATAGGCATGCATGTACAGCTCAATATCAAACTCAACTTTGTGATCTCCACATGGTATAGTATCCTGCAATCCCATGAATTCTGAGAGAGCCTCATCATTTTTGAATGTGTCCAAAATCGGTGGTCCTCTGGTCGTAATCGATGAGTTAGGGATAGACTAAGTTTAGCTCATGGGTTTGGTTGTTTGACTCAAAAGATAGGGTACTGATCATGAGAAGGGAGGAATCCTCAAATAGCATGGGCAAGTTAGTGATAGGGTCCTCATCACACACATCGGTTATGTCAAAGGTATAGTTGTCTAAGGGAAAACCTGTGAATACCAGTAACTGAGGAGGAGCTTTGACTTTTCTAACCGGGGCACCTTTGTCAAGTATGGTTATTTTTGGAGGAGTAAATCCAAGGCCAAGATTCCTTATACACTTCTCAAGAATGATAGGTTCTAGAAGACCATTGTCATTTTGTCCAAGTTTCTTGTTTTTGTTATAGCCCCATCCTTGCATTATCTGTAGTCCTTTGCTATTATCATCCATGGGAAGATCAAGCATGGGCTTTTCATCTTGGTACAACAGACTTGATATGTCCTTTTCATCCACCACTTCTTGACTTAGGTCCTCCCAACATCTGAATCTAGAAGGGTCTGCTTTGAAAGTTTGGGCAGAAGTGTTATTTGGATGTGGTTCCCATGAGATCTAGGAGATTGAGGTAACTCTCCTATTACAAAGGAACTCTTCTTCATTTTGTAATCCCCACACCCATTGTCTTGGATAATGACTTTGATATTAGAGAAGTCAGGAATGGCAGGTGTCTTTGTCTCAAAAGTGGAGGCTAAGATAGATGGATCTACATATGGAGTTGTAGGGCCTTCATCGTTCTTTGGGACTTGATGGATCTTGTAGTACTTTGCTTCCAAATTCTTGCAATAATAAAATGGCTTGGGATTACCATGGATTGTGACCTCTTGATTTTGATAGGGAAACTTGACACATTGATGGAAGGTAGAGGAGACAACTTGCATTCCATGGATCCATGGGTGCCCTAGGAGAATATTATAAGGTAATTCTAGATCAAGGACTTGGCAGATAGTTTCCATGATAGTTGGCCCTACTTGAATAGGGAGTTGAATAGTGCCTTGAGACACTCTTTCTTAATCATCATATGCCCTAATTGTAATAGCTTTTCCTTTCTCAATGACGTCCTTAGAGAATCCTAGATTCTTTATTAGCTTGAGAGTACATATATTCAAACCTACACCCCCATCCACCAAGACTCTTTTGACTTTATTCTTATGGACCAATACCTCAAGATGTAGTGTGTGGTTATGAGATGGTTGCATTAGGAGGTCCTAATCAGAAAATGTTAGGAGATGTGGCATGGTGATGTGTCTGACCATAGCTTGGAACTTATTTGCGTCAAGATCTGTGGGGGCAGTGGATGAAGCCAATGCTTCCTCTAATATTTTTCTGTGTTGGTGAGATTTTCAGTAACTCCATGATGGAGATCTAAGTGGGGGTTCTTTTTAGTTGGTCCAAGACATTATAACCATTGGGAATGGATTTCATATTAGAGGTTGGTGCTTGGATGGTTGTGATGGTCTAGGAATGGTAACTCTTCCACCACGTGTGGTGACTCCACAGTCGGCTCTAGCTCCCTTGACGTTGACAACAGTGACCCATTCATCCAAGGATGCAACAACATGGTCGTAAACATGGTTTACATTGTTATACTTTTCCTTTCCATTGTTGTTCCCTTTATTGCGATCTAGCATTGGATTCGTGTATATCTTTAGGTCCTAGTTTCCTGTAGGTTGTTCAACATTTATGGTTTTGTCATCGATAAGGTCTTAGATCAAATTTTTCAATCTCATGCAACTAGTCGTTGTGTGCCCCTTGATTTTATGAAAATTGCAAAGGTGATTTTTGTTATACCATGGTGGTTTCACTTGGGGCTCCTAATAATTCTCATAAATGGGGATTTAATGAGATTCTCTTGTACCAATTTTTTCATGACATATTCGATTGATTCCCCAAGGGGTGTGTATTTTCGTTTGGGGGGATACTTGTTTCATGGGGGTGGTCCCCCTTGATTATTCAAATTGTTGACCACTTCATTATTAGGTGGTTGTGATACTGTGTTGGCTTGTGTGTTGTTTTGGTTATTGGTTTGCAGTTGTTGATATGTTTGTGTGTTTTGCCTTGGGGCATTGATGATAACTTTGGTGTCAATGACACCATCGTTGGTGACATTTTTTTCTTTGCCCATGTGCAAGGGTTTTCATTATAACTAGTTGATGGGCAGTTGTCTTGATAAGTGGGTATCCCCCCTTGTGTGATAAGGGCTCTTTTGATGTTGAGCGCCTTAGGGATCAACTGGTCATATGTGGTGATGCATTGCATTTTTAGATGGAAGGACAAGGTTCCTTCAAGATTAACGATGATAGTGAAAATTTGTTGTTCTTCTGGCATAGTCCACTTGCTTCTATTGGCCTTGGATCACCATCATTTTAAGAAGGATGTGAATTTTTCCCCCTTAGCTTGTTTGAGAGTAGATAGTTCCTCTAGACTCACATCCATGCCTATGTTGAATGCGTAGTTATGTATGAATGCATCCATAATTTCTTGGAACTTTTTGATTCTGAGAAGGCAAGAGAACCATTCCATTGTTGGTCCAGCCAGACTTTGAGGGAATAGTCACATTAGATAAGTTTCATCATATGCAACTTCCATAGAATGTACCTGGAATTCCCTGATGTGATCTTCAGGATTACCCGTCTCACGATTTTTTTCAAATTTAGGGATTTCAAGTCCTTTTGTGAATGGAACCATCACAATGCTTCTATCGAATGGGTAAGGGCATAAATTTCTTGTCATTTTCATTGTTTTCCCATATTGGAGGTCTAACACTTGTTGTGAAAGCAATTTGATTTGTACAGACACATCATTTTGTGGATCAAGCAGTAGGATGAATGTGTTTTGGGGTGGTTTGACTATTTGAGTGGTAGGTGGGGTGTTTTGCATGTTTGTGGGAGGTTGTTGCAAGCTTTGTTGTGCAATCAATGCTTGTTGGTATGCCTACAATTTTTGTTGTGCCAACAACACTTGTTGTTCTTGTTATTGGTGTGCCAACAATGCTTGTTGTTGGGCTAGTAGTTGAGCCACCTCTTGTTGTGCTTGGTATTGTTCCAAATCTTGTTGTTGTGCTTGGTATTGTGCTTGCACTTGAGCTTGTTGGGCTTGATACTAAGCTTGCGCCTAAGCTTGAGCTTGTTGAGTATCTTTGGTGGCCTTAGCTTATGTTGCTTGTGCTGCTTGCGTAGCTTGGGCAGATTGTTGTTGTTGCAATAAAGCTTGGGATTGGGCAGCCTGTTGTGCTTGTTGCATGGCTTGCTGTGTCTGTGCTTGTTGGGTGACTAGTTGTGCAACTTTTGTAGCTTGTTGATTTTGAAATTGTTGAAGTGCCTTTTGATAGGCTTGATGGGTAGCTTGCAGTGTGATGTTGTATTGGTTTGCCATGTTTGGTTTTGGTGGTGGAGGCGGAGGACTTTGAATGGTATGAGATGTTTTGATGAGAGTTTGTTGCAGTGTTGTTAGATTGATGATAGGGGGTTCTATGGTAGATGGTGAGGTGGATATACTAGGTCCTTGGGAAACCACATTTATAGATGGTGCAAAAATTGATTGTGTTGTTGGATTGGTGCCACCTGGTGTTGCGATATTGGTGGCATGATTGAAGGATTTGGTATGTTGATTTGATTTACGATTGGAGGATTGTTTTGATTTTTTTGATTGAGGATTGGTAAATGGGGTTGCTCCAAACCGAGAATTGGTGTGGATGTCAATGGTAGAGGGGGAAATGGTGGGAAGATGGGTGGTGTGTTTCCTTGAGAAAGTGATGATGAGGGATCAAAGATTCCCCCTTGCCCAAATAGTCCCCCTTGTCCTTGTGAAGTCATGGGGAGAGAGACTTGTGTGTTAAGGGAATATGTCGGTGTTGCGAAGAAGGCGGATGGACTGTTGGTGTCATGAAAGACAAGAGAAATGTATGGGTGTTTTGGACCTTGTGGGATGGATTGACCCAAGATGGTGTTTTCATCCAAGTCTTGGTTTTTTACAAGGGGATGTGTTTGAAGAGAATGAAACAATGAACTTCCCTTGGTAACTATGGGTTGACTTGGAGCATGAGATGAAATTGGTTGTGGGATGGGTTGAATGATGCTTTGGAATGAAGGTGTGAATGAGACCGGTGACATAATACCAAGAGGTTTCTCCACAATATTTCTTACATCATAGTCAAAAGGAAGTTTGGCCCCTTCTTTAGCCAATTCCAACATGTATTGTGAAGGATTAAGTCTCATCATTGTGTTGACAATTTTGTGATTTTCAAGATTTTGGACCATTTCTATGATTTCATCTTGAGTCATTCCTAGGACATTGTTGGTGACATCCTCCACTTGGCAACCTCCGTCTTGAAGATCTTGTGGAAGTTGAGAAAGATTGAGTGGGGGATTGCTAGATCTGATGGGGTTGATTTTGGGTGCAGTTTGACTCAAGTCACTTGAAGTGGATGTTTCTTTGTTTTTTTCCATGTTCTTCTTGTGTTGAGATCTAGTTTGGACCATAAAATAAGGATCAATTTTCAGGAATGTGGGAGGTCAACCTCTAACTCCTTAGATTGGTCTAATCTTTAGGTACAAAAAAGAAAGTCTAAGATGTTAAGGATCAAAGGGTGGTGATGAGATGATGAAAGATGAGTGGTGTGAATGATTGAAATTTTAAGAAGCCTTGAAGGAGATACTAGACTTTAGGACTTTGTATTTTTTTATTTTGGATTTGATTTTTTCTTGACTTGGATTTGATTTGATTTGATTTGACTTTGATAATGAACTCATAAACTCCTAGAGGTTAGATGTTGTCTTGGAATAAACTTGTCCACAAGGTGAGAATTTAACTAAGGGTATGAAGAAGGATGCATCCTCATACACTTAGTCAAACAAGATGATTTTGATTTAAATGGTTTGCCAAAATTCTAGTATGAAGGATTTTCTCCAAGATTTCTAAGAGTTGTTTGTGAGGTGGGTTTTGATTGATGTTTGGGGGATGGATGAAAGTGTTGATCCTAGGTGAACCTGGAGAGACTTTTGTTTACAAGACCTAGGTATTGAAGAACATGCTATACTTCCAAGAACTTATTAACTCTACAAAGTGAGATACTCAAAACGTTGAAAAAGACTTGGATTTTGATAATAATAGAACAAGTACAAGTTTGGGTTATCCTTTGATGCACGTTTGTAAAAGTTATAGAGAAATCTTTCTCTAACTACATAAAGCATAGACTGGCATTTCTTGAGATTTCTTGGACTAAGACATTTGTTTCGATTGATGGAATTTGGTTTTGGAACTTGGTTTTGGAAATTTGATCTTGCGGGAAATCATTTGAGAAAACACATGTGTGAGGTTCAATTTGTCTTTTATATTTGCTTAATAGATCCTTTTTACCACAAACACTTTCTTGCTTAGATTTTCAAACTAAATGTCTAATGTCTCAATTTATTTTCATCCCACAAAGTCCATTATGTGGAAATCAAGAGAATCAAGGCAATAGTTCCCTAATGTTGACTTTAGAGAGAAAATTAAAATATAAACACAAATACTTAGAAGCCTCTAGGGATGAAATCCCTAGGGACAAGTAATAGCACTTGGATTTTTCAAAGGTATTTGCTTCTTCTAAAGGTTTGAAATTTGATATCCTTGTTGAATGTTTGTTTTCAAGATTTTGGATCCAAACAATGTCTTTAACTGACTCACAATTGCACAATCCTAGGATGGAAAAGAAAATATTTGTTGAATTCCTACTTGGATCAATCCAGCTACGCTTATTTAGAGCGGATGACTAGAATCTTGACCACACTAGCTCCCCTCCACGACACTCACTTCTATGGTTCAGCCAAGCTTCAGTTCTCATGAATCTCCCATGATGGACTTTTCATCTCTACAAATAATCGTAAGTATGTGGGACGGCTCCGGAGGTCCGACCTCGACGCCAACAAATATTGGGATTTTGGATTCTAAATAAAGGTTCATAGTAAGGGCATCTAGTTTAGGGGATGCAATGATAAACTCCTTGTGAGAGATCTCCCAACCCTTAGAACAAGGGATTTATGCATCATAAAGATATTGGGGGATAGTTATCATGCACCATTTCCCATTATTTACGATTTTCATCACAACCAAAAATTTATATAGCAATTTGGAAGAGTTGGCTTATGCTCATTACCGCTTGGGTCATTCCCTTGGGGTGAGTACTTTTTCCCACCAAGGCAGGCCCTCTAAAGGTAAAAAAAAGTGAGTAAGTACATCTGTAGTTCAATCAATCTTTGTTTGCGTGAACAAAGAGAGAACACACACAATATACTTATCTAACACTAGCAAGATTTGTTCAATTTTTAAGAGCCCAAATTGAAGTGTGGAGAAAATCTTTTAGACAACCTAATATCACCAAAAGACTTTTGATTCTCAAGATCATCGTGAAGCACGAAATAAGTGCATAAGCCTTTAAATGATATTAGTTTGTAAAAAAGATTACAAATCAATAAAGACACATGTTCATTTTAGACTTCAAATGTAGTAATGGGTTCTTTTTATATCACCAAGATGAAGTGTTTGGAGTTGCTTGTTCAATTCTTAAAACCCAAAACCAAATCTAGTGAGTTTCTAATGTTCTTTTTAACACTTTGATTGTTCTTTTTAAAACCCAAACGAAATCTATTTGAGTCCTAAAACTGAAGATAACAATATCCTAAAGATGAGATTATAAATGCTCCCAAAGTGTTTAAAAACACTTGTTACAATCATGAGATAGTTTCATAGGAAGTCTTCTCCTTGTTTCCTCCTTCCCTTCTTGATCACCTCAACCTACAAAGGTTGGTCAATCTATAGAAAACAAAGCCACAAAATAGGTTAAAAGCCTAAGGTGATCAAAACAAAAAGTAGATGTTTAAAACAAACTTGAAAATTGACCTTTTATCCCAACCCAGAATCCATGAAGGCGTTGTTGTTTGGAGATTCAACATCGCTCTAGTGAAATCAACGTCACTTTGTGGAAAAACAGAGACTACGATTGCGTCGCTATTTCGCTCAGCATCGCCCTTTGAAATTTGACTGATTCGGTCCTCTAGTAAAATTGACACAATGTCGCACTTTGGATACAGTGACAGCATCGCTATATAGCGACGTTGGACTAATAGTGTCGTTGTTTGTCCTCTTCAGTGTCGTTGTTTCTTGAAAGCACAAAAAAATGAAAAAAACAACATATTTGACCAAAAAAATGTGTTAATTTTGAAAGATTCGCCCTCCTTCTAGCACCAAAATGTGAATGATTTGCCTAAACCTGCTCAAACATGGACAAACAAGTAAACATTAGTCCTTAAACAAATTCAAACCAAACATTCCCCATGAAATTAATTCAAAATACAAGAATAAGAAAACAAGATGAAATGTCAAATGAAAACTAATGGACTCTTATTCAAAATGCTCAAACCAACATCCCATGGGGGAATTGGTGCTACTTTGATGTGGAAAGTAGCCCTTTCCTAATCCCTTGACAAGTTTGATGATGAATGTGTGCTCCTTGATCAAAAATGTCAATAGCCTTGCTATGATTGATGAAATCTTATGCTAACATGGATGAAATGTGGATGAAGATAGACACTTTGAATTCAAAATTACTATAATAACCTTGCATAAACTTGTGAATGATTGTGGATTCAAATGAGCATAATGATCTTACATGGATTATGGATGCCAAATCAAATAGAGAAGGCCTCTATTTATAATGGAGAAGAGTTGAAGAATGAGGAATAGGAAGAATGTGGGATTAAACTTGAACCAATGGCATTGTGCCACTTGTTAGCATGCTAATGAAGGGAGGTGGAGCATATTTTGAATAACGTGCACATTAAATGCATGTAGGTGGAATTTGAATTTGAAGAAGTGACTTGCATAAGAGGGGATGTAAGTGCCTTTAATGCCAAGTTGGCTCAAGGAGAGGACATGTAAGAGCCTTTAATGTCATGTTGGAGGACAAAAGTCCTTTTGGGAGGGATATTTTAAATTGGTGGAATATTCCAAGGATATGCCACATTTGAATGAAAATAGAGGAATTAGTAAATCAAATAAATTGATTTACATGTGCAACTTGCAAAAGCTAGAGGAATGGAGGATTAGTGTTAGAAATTAATTAGGAATTAATTAGCTTAGGTGGAATTTAGTTGATATGAAATTTGATTTAGATATTTAGATTTATTTAAATCAAATGAGAGGATAGTCAGGAGATTAGTGATTTAATTAAATAAATTTGATTTATTCAATTAAATGAAGAACATTAGATGTAATCAAATAAAGTTGATTTATTTAATTAAAAGAGACAACTTTAGGATTTAATTAAATAAAATGATTTATTTAATCAAAGCAGGAACATTAGGATTTAATTAAATAAAATGATTTATTTAATTAAAAGAAGAACATTAGATTTAATCAAATAAAGTTGATTTAATTAATTAAAAGAGGAATCTTGATGAGTTAATTAAATAAATATTATTCAATTAGTTGGTTTGTAGAGAAGTGATTAAGGAAGAATTGGTGTTAGTGAATAAGAATCGAGTGCACGATATCAATCAGGATAATTTTGAATGTCTACAAGTAGTGTCTCAGTGAACTCATTTTTTGTCTTGCAAACATCTTGTTGCAAAGGTCTAGTACTAGTAGGGGAATGGTATCAGTAATAACAACAATATGCTAAGTTGCTCTGTGATATTCAATGTCACTATTTGTTTCAGGGGGATGCACTTATGATAATAGTGTCAAGCTTCAAATCTTATCTTCTATTTGTGCTCTTGTTGTGCCTGTGGAGTCTATTGTGAAATGTTTGGATCCAATGTGACAATATAACAGTGATTATGACACAGTGCAAGTCTAGTTGAGTACAATGTGCTAGTGTCATGATTGTCTTGACTATCTTGACCGTAATATACTTAACATCATATTGCTAGTAGTCTGTATGGCATTATCTTAATAGTGGTATACCTGGTTCAAATGGTTAGTGACAATTACATATTATTGCACAATATTGGTTTGGTTAGTGACACTGCCAGTGATGATGGATAGTGTGATAGTGTTGTGTGCCATACATGACTTGCACATGGGTTTCATGCAGTGTTATTTGGATCTTTCCTAGTGATAGTATGAAAATCTTATATATTCAATTATAGTGCAATGTATTGAAAATTATTCTTGCACAGTGATCCTAATAGCCTTCCATATTCATAGTAATCTTGGACACAGAGGGAAAGACACAGTCATATAAGAGGACAATGATCTAAGGATCAAAGGATTTGAGTGGATGCATCTAAAAGAGATGGAAGTGTAGACCTGATATGATAGTTTGCAATTTATAATGAGAAGTCCCATATGAAAGTTAAATGTTCAAAAGTACAACATGATAGAGGTTGAAGATCCTAATTCATAAGAAATTAGATGTCATTTGAGGACAACACCAAAGGACAAAGATAAGTCCTCAAGATCCAAATCTTTATGACAATCATTAGATATGGTAACAGTCATCCATCATAAAATGATTGTCAAAAGAATCTATGGTAGGGTTTCATACATAGTAGAGGTTCCTTGGAAGTGACAGTGTTTCTTGTCTCTTGGAAAATGATTCATGTCCAATTCTTTGTTTACTGTTATTAGTTCTTTATGATTGTAATTGTGACTTTGACAATATGTAGTGGTCTTAGTGAACGGTTTCACAGTGCTCCTTCATTTGGTGATATTCATTAGTTTTTCCTTAAATGATGTTTGTATCAGAAATTAGTGGCATTCTCAGATGGGAAGATTGTTGTGATATGGTGTTTGTGCTTTAAGAGTTATTGATAGTGTAATATGGTTCTTTGACAATCATACAATGCTTTGATAGTGATCTTTTGACAGTGCTATTTTTATGACAATAGTTACAGTGTTTGTGGTGCTATGATGACAGTCCGTAGAAAAGACGATTGTTGTTGTCTCTATATGGAGATCTTTTGCAAGAGGAGTAGTAGTTGTTTTGCTAAATTTTCTTTCAATCAGGGGGAGTTTATTTTCCTTCAAGTCATTGTTGTCAAAGGGGGAGAAGAGAAACTAGGTGAAGGTGTAATGATTGGTTGACATCAATGCCAAAGGAGGAGTTTGTTGGCATTGGCAGTGTTTGTCATTAATGTCAAAGATATCAGTGTTGGTGCCATATGCAAAGGAGAAACCTATCATAGTTCATGGTGTTGTGGTATTTGTATTGGTGTTGATACTCATTGGATATTCATTTCAGTTAATTGCTTTATCTCATGGATTTATGACCACCATGGTTTTGCAAAGGTATTGTTGATACTTGATGCATTTGAGAATTTCATGGTTGCAAAAGATGTCAAAGATATCAGTAGGTACTTGGTGATTCAAAGTGATTCAAAGTGGATTTGTCACAGATGTAGAAGTGTGATAGAATTCTTTTATGACAAAGTAATCAGTTAAAGGTGCTTGTCCATGTAAAGATGTCAGAGCATGGTATATTCTGATGATGATACTCAAAGATTATTGTTCATATAGTTTATGGTCTTTTTGTTTCAAAGTGAAGGTTCATCCATTGATTTTGATGCTTGTTCAAAGGAAAGGTTGATGGTGTAGGTTATTGGAGTTTGTTGATTTGATGATTGTTGCAAACTTACTTGATGCTTCAAAGATCCTTTCTTTTCAAGTTTCAAAACCCTAATACTTTATCAAAGCTCAACTTCTTTGGTGAATATCAGAGATCCTAAGGTAATCACATGGTTTCAAGTTTATTGGAATTTTGGAGTTGATTGAGGGTTTCTTCATTAATTGGTAGCTTGTTCTAAAATCCTAGAACAAATCTAAAACCCTAAGTTTCTAATTCTAGGGTTTATGTTTTACAAAGAGTGTCAAATCTCAAATGCACTTTTTGTTATGTTTGAAAGGTGACTTGTGATAAGAGGTTAAAGTTCCTTAAGTGACCATTTAAAGGGAGTTGTTCTCATTGAATAATCCACCCCTTAATTGGCTTGGGAGGTTAGCAACTTGAAACCGATCGCTCAAAGAAAAATCAAAGGCTATAAATTAATCTGAGGTTTGGCGGAAGCTGAAGATCGAAGGTTGATTTTTAAAGCTATGAACAGTTATTTCTGGAAGGTTAAGCTTTGACGGGAAGTTTGATAGTCATTATATTCAGCTCTATTATGTAGCTATTTGAAAAAGAAAAGATGAATGGTTTTCTTGATGGCGCCAAAAACTTAAGAATAACATTCTAGATTAAAAAGCTTTTTCAATCCCAATGGTGGTGTGGAATAGGGGTAAGTACACAATGGAAGGTTAAGCACAATTTTTGATATTATGTTTTTAGAATGATAGAATACTTAGAAAGGAAGTGTTAAGAGACTGTAATGATCCTTGCATAGATTAGTCATTTGAGTTCATTCCTTTCATGGTGAGTATGGGTTTGTGTAGAACCAAGATCCTAATACCTGCAAAACACAATAAACAAACACATATTTAGATCAAATGCAAGTTAGAATCAAGATTCCCCATGAAATCCATTAGCAATGTTCAAACTAGGAAATAAAATGAAGAACACAATAAGAAAGCAATGAAATCCTAATTAAACATGCAAACTCTTGATCCCATGGGGGAATTGGTGCCAATTTGATGTGGAAATTGGCTCTTTCCCAACTCCTATGCAAGCTTGATGAAGATTTGTGGATGATTGAAGCTGCTTGATGAAATTTTGGCATAACCCTGCTATGAAACCATGAAAATGATGAACACTTGATATGAAATGGATAAAATTAGCTCTCAATGTGGAGAGAGTAACTTTTCTCTAAGTTGTGGATCCTAAATGAGAAGGAAAGCCTTCTATAAATAGAAGAAAAAGATGGAAGAATGAGCAAAATGAAGCAATGTGGGATCATTTAACATCCAATGGGAAAATGCCACTTGTCAAGATGTGAATGGAGGAAGCTTGAGCACATTTTGGAGAATGTGCAAAGAGGGGGGAGATTTAAATTCAAAAGATGGCTTGAAGAATGAGGTGAAAGGTGAATTTAATGCCACATGGCTCAAGAAAAGGACGTGTAAGAGATTTTAAATGCTTTGTTGGATGTACAAACCATTTTGGAGGGATTTTTCAAATTTGGGGAATATTCCAACCATTGATGCCTTTTTGAAAGAAAATAGACAATTTAATAAATTGATAAATTGATTTTCATGAACAAGTGGCAAAAGCTAGAGGATTTGATGGATTAGGATTAAATTAATCAGGATTTGATTAATTTAATTAGGGATTAGCTGATTTGACCATTTGATTTAGATTTTTGGATTGAAATAAATCAAAATGAAAGGAAAATGATTTAGACTTAATTAAATAAATATTTTGATTTATTTAATTAAAGAAGATGGTGTTAGATTAAATCAAATAAAGATTAATTTAATCAAATGACTTTAGAGATTAATTAAATAAAATGAATTATTTAATTAAAAGAGGGACTATAAGATTAATTAAATAAAAAAATGATTTATTTAATTAATAGGAGATGATGACTTGATCAGATAAAATTAATTTATTTAATTAAGAGATGAAATGTAACGAATTTAATTAAATAGAGATTATTTAATTAAATGATTAGCAGAGAGATGATTCAGGATGAACTGGTGTTAGTAAAATCAGGATCAGGTGTGATTGGTATATTTTCCATGTCTACAGTTTGATTTGAAAAATTATGATATGAATAAGGTCATAGGTGAATGGAGGTGTGTGGGTTTGAGTAAGGTATTCATGTGTTTGAAGTTGGGATATGTAACAAGGCAACTGTTATACATTATATCTTTTGTTTTTAATCATTCAAACAGTGTAATAGTCACAATATATGCAAAGATTCAATGAACTCTGTTGGCACTCTCAAATTTTGTAAATTTGAGATGCCCATTTCAACATTCTGCCTCTACACTTTCAAAAGTGCACCTGATGAACTTGCCTGAATGACATAGTTTAGAGGGTCATAATTTGAAGCCCATTGATTTCTAAGCAAAACCCACTTGTGGACCCACTCATGTGACCTATGTGAGTGTGTGTGTCGGTTTTTAGCTTCCTGAGATAAGTTTTGTCTGGGTTTCAAAAAGTGAAGTTGGAGGGTTTTGTCACTGTTCTGTAGTTTGCAAACATTTAGTTTTGCAAAGTAGCCTTTTTTTTAAGCCTTTATTTTGCAATCTGTTGATCATCAAGTCAAAACAAATGTTGTTATACATTCTCTATACCAAGATGAGCTCACATGCTAGTTTTCAGGGCCTCATGAGCTGATTTGCTATTTTTAGCATATCAAAACCAAATGGAATTTCTTCAGTTTTGCACTAAAACCTTTATGAGAGGCCAAATTTGAGCGTCAATAACTTTTGATGGGAGATGGTTCAAGCCAAGCCATCTTCCACATGTGTTCTCTGCACCAAAATGAGCTTATGTGTTTAGTGGCAATCGCCAGGAGTTGATTTGCTATTTTTTCAACGAGGTGATCTCTTCAGTTTTAGTTGGTTCAAAACAACTGATTGTTGCTGAAAGTTTTGAGTAAGCAACTTTGATAGTTAATAACTTTTTCCTCGTGATTTATTTCTCCGAGCCGTCTTTTGCATTGCATTCTTTGGACCAATGGCTATATGCCTGCAATTTTTCATTGCTCAATAGGGTTGTTTGCTAGTTTTTAGAGGTGATTCTAGAGCCCATCTGTCCAATTTTGTACATGTTGAAAAGGTGTCTGAAAGCACGTTTTAATAAAAACCTAGTTTGCATTTTTACTTTAGAAGCACTCAGAAGTTTCCCCAGATCAATTTGAGCAAGAAATTTATTTGAAAGCAAAAAAAAAAAATTAGCCGGGCCCATATGGGGACCCAACATGCTCTTATCGGAGGGCATCTTTATTATAAAGGGCATGAACTTTTGAGTGTGTTTTATTAATGGGTTGCTATCTCTCATCATTGTAAGCTTCTTTCATCCTTTTGTTGAAGATAGTGTTTCACTGAACTACCATAGGGTGTAACATAGTGGCAAAGGAATGGCTCAATGAAAGTATGTATACAAAGTGAAGTAGTAACTATGATTTATGTGAGGCATTGAGAATCATGCTGATATACTCTCATTGGTATTGCTAATGAATTTATAAATTTGTTGAATCAATACCCCAACCTAATGCATTGTAGTTATCTCCATAACTTGATGTCTTAGTCCTTTCTCAAGAAAGGAATGAAGTCTTGTTAGCAACTCTAGGCAACTTCATCCATATCATTGAGTTCCCATTCAGCCAATGATTGGTATAAATACTGGAAGGGAAGATTCCATTGGATTATTATTGTCCATGTTTCCTCATGATGTGAGCACATGTATACATGTTGGAGTCATTGAAGAAGTTTGAAACAGAGTACAAACATGATTGGCTTGCAGTTAGATTGATCAATTGAAAGAGGCCGATGCAGAGGCCTTCACTTTAATAATTTGTGTGAATGAACTAAGCACTTGTTGTCTTAGCAAAACAGAGGAGAACGTTGACTGTTGGGAATGAAACGCCAACATTGCAAGGTGATATTCCAGCAAATAGTGACAACGCATTTGAAAGAGACTCCACCATAGCTTATGCACATGAACTGTCTGGCAACACATCATACAGATGAAGTTATAGAAACTTTCAAACACGCCAGAGAGATTGGAGGAGGCCACTAAAAATAGAGCATGGTGGATTGAACACAGCCAAATGGGATCAACCCACAGTGGAGGATACACACCAATGTGTCAGTTGAAAATGCTCTGAAACTTCAAGCGGAGACAGGGGCTACGCTGAGAGGTGAAGGGAAATGACTAAAGAAGGCACCTACAGTGAGAGTTATGCCTACAAATAAAATGCACTTTGCAGATTAATGAATGGGATGCCAGCAATATATTCACAAAATAAATTTGTTCAAAAGATCAAAGAATTCTTAAGCCAATGCATTATGCGCTTGCTCCAAAAAAAAAGTGAATGAAGATTTCCCAAAGTGAAAGAAGAAATCGAAGCCCTTAGGAAACAAATGGTGAATCCAACGCACTAGTCATGGAGGAGTCTTCATGAGCAAATGAAAAGAATGCGGTCTTATGGAATGGCATTGCTAATAATAAATGAATGTATTGAGATATTTTGAAATTTCTAAACAATTGCATTCCTCAAAGATTCCAAGGAAAAGGCACCAATGTTAGCAAATGAATAGGCTGCAGCTAAGAAACAAGGTGCGCACATGGGAGTAGGGTATAGGTATCCAATAGAAACTTTCCTAGATGCAAAGGCAGCGCACCCCACAAAGAGAATGTTGAAAACATTTTAGAAACCTTTATGCAAATCCATCATAGCATTTGGAAAAGGGACAATGCTTATTACAAGGAGGCATCACAAACTGAGCAAAATTGGAATGAAATATTAAGACTTTATAAATTCCCAAGGCTGAATGGTGACAAATCTATCAAGGCATCGATGAATGCAATGGATGCCAAAGGAACCCATGCTAGCATCAGGAAGAGAAATTGCGTCAATGAATGAACTACCATGAACACACCAGGTACAAATGACCTGTTCCCACGGGGAAAGTGCAGAAATAAAATAATGGTACATACATCCATCAAAATCGCACACCCAGTAGCAGAGTAACATAAAATAGATTGTGGAAAATGCTTCAGAAATTTTAGAGAATGGCCACCATTATCAAACACAAAAAATTGTAGAGAGGAATGTCGAATGTGAATTAAAGTGTTAGGGAAAACAACAAAAGTAAAAGATGCAAGATGAGATCAACGGCTAAGATTGAAGGATAAATGCAACGAAATCAACACCGTCCCTCGCCATATCGCAATAAAAACTTGCTCATGGGTTAATCTTGGTGAGATAGCGATGTTGCGACACGTGGACAGGTGGGTCCCCAGAAACGAAGGGTAAAAGCATGAAGTGGGAGCATTAAAAGAGACCCATTTGAATTGAAAAACAATAAAAACCTTTCGTGCAATGATTTTCCTTAATTATTAAAGTCTTCAATGAGCCGAAGTGTTTTCATGCGCACAAGTAGGGAATACAAAAGGTGGTCCCGAGAATTATTAAGGTGTACAGGTATAACTGGATTTACCCGATGAAATAAAGAGGCCTTCATTTATATTTTAAAGGGAAGGGCTTTGTGTTGAAAATTAAAGAGCCTCTCAGATTTTATTTTAAATCTTTTGTGCCCTCATGTTTTAAGATAATGGAGACCTAAAAGAGCTCTGTAAATTAAGGTAATGGGTAATACATATTACTCAAAGAAATTATGAATGGGCCTGCATTCAAAAGGGGCAAATATTTTAATGTAAGATGCATGTAAATAGGAGAAATTCCATGAAAGAAATAAAATATTCACTGGACCCACAGGAATTATTTGGGGAATATTCTCTTTGTTAGAGAATAGAAATGTAAGAAAGTGAAATATTTTCATTGGGCAATAAGATATAAAGTAAAATAATGTGTTGCATAATGAAAGAACATAAATAAAAGGTTTTAAGAGTGTTTTCACGGGCAAACGGAAATGAAGGCATTTTTCACACAACTAGTAAATGAGTTGGAATTTCTCCACATGGAAGAATTTTCTGTTGCTTCACAACAGACAACAAAGGCAAATGAAGAGGCAAATTCAGTTATAGAGAGAGGAGAGATGCTTTGCATTCTATTGATCAACGGTGAAGAGGATTCCATATGGCATCTCCAATCAGCTTTAGGGCTTCTTCTGAATCTTCTCTTCTTCTATTTTTCTTCTCTTCTCTTCTCATTATTTTAGGTTCTGAGATTAAGTTCTAGGTTCTGGGGTTTTGTATGAGGCGATGGTTTATAGAGAATTGTAAATTCTGAGTCATATTGAGTTTGTAAGCTGTAATTTCTGATTTTATGAGCAAATACAGCTAGTTTGTGCAAATAAATCATGAAAGTTTGTGCACATTCATGAATATCTTCAAATTGTCTCCATACTTGTACAGTTTAATCATATGAATTCAATAATACAAAGTATCTTTGAGTTTGTCATCTCAAATTTCATGAGATTGTGTTATTTGTTTATGGGTCTATTTCAAGGAAATGGTTAAATGCTTTGAGCAGATAACAGTGATTTCAAGTGTGCAGGCTGGATTTGGAAAGGAGAATTTGATTGATAATAGGAGTGGGATTGTTGGTGTAAGGCACTAACAGTTGATGCAAGGCATTAACAATTTAAATCCACTGGTTGAATGTCATTTGCTGATGAATTCTTTTTTATGTGTTTGACTCCATGGCCCACAATTAGGCATTGATTTATCTTGTAGCTTAGTGCATCTCAGAAACATTTTATAAATTCAAAACCATTTTAAATCCCTATGTGTTATGGTGTTGTAGTTATCTCATGCTCCAAATAGTTGATATTACTGACGAACAACCAATTCTATTCAGTATTATCCTATTATGTTGAGCTATTAAATGAGATTATTTGTTGTTGTTAGTGTTGTTTATGATAATAGTGCAAAGATTGTAAAAGCATTAAGGGATCACCCTCCCAATTCTTGCAGAGCTCGAAGTGTAGGAGGATTTTTAAATCTCTCGTCAGTTGGTCCAGGTCCTTCGAGCTGCCCTTGATTGGAATTGGCAATTCCATAGGTAGATTAGACGACCAACCTGGTTACCGTAAAAAAAACAAACCAACAAAATGGCGACTCTGCTGGGGAGAATTTGAGAAAATTCTCATTGAAGAATCTAGAAATAGAGTCATATTATTATTTTCCATTTTGAATTTGGTTCAAATATTGAAGTTCTTGAACCTGGAGAAGATTTATTGCAGCAAAGATCAAGGGATGTGAGTGTGACTCCGTTGTTGGAGAAGACCCAGAACGATATTTACTCTTGAAGATTATTCCTCTATGAAAGGAGGTGGTGACTCTGTCTAAAGAACCAATTGAATTGTGTAGAAGATTTCCAGATTTGCAAAATTTGTAGTCAGGAAGGAAGATTAACAACTACTACAAAGTTTCCAGGTATTCTCATAAATCTAAAGCAAGTATTATTCTGTTTGAAAGAAGTTTATGAGAACTTTTCAAGACTTGAGATCATAAATGGTTCCCTATTAGATGAATCTGCATTAAGAAAGGGAATAGTAGTATTTCTTTACATACTTCAAATGTATAACATGTAATATATGTAATGTGTTGAGAAGTATGTTTATTCTGAAATATGCCTCTGAGAAAGCTTTAAGGCATAAATATTCAAGCAATGTTTTAGAATCATGGTTGAATTAATAAATGATGTAATTGATAACCATGTATAAAGTTAATAATGATTGAATCTGGATACAAGAGGGTTTCCCTGTAAAATGGCAAGTAAAAGTATGTAGGGAAAACAAGTTGTCCCAAGCCCTCAAAGGGGATTTTCTATTGAGAGGTATATGCCATTGGTTTTCAGTGGTATTAAAGGTTTCCCAAACTTGATTCCTAAAAATGTTAGGGAGTATTTGCCCAAATTTACAAGGCAAAGTTCAGAATCAACCTCTAAACATTTGTATACATTCATAGATGTGATGGGGGATTACGATTGCACCATGAGGACGTTGTTATGAAGTTGTTTGTTCAATCTCTGAAGGATGATGCCAGGGATTGGTTCTCATATTTACCAGCATGTTCTATTGCTTCATGGAATCAGTTTATGACAGCCTTTGTTGAGCAATTCAGTGAAAGGGTAAACCCAAGTGTGGTGAGAAAAAACTTTATGGAGATCCATATAAGTGAAAACGAGTTGGTCTCTATTTTCAATCTTTGATTTGCAAAGGCAGTCAAGGAAATTCCTGAAGATATAAGACCAAATGATGTTGAATGTTTGGTCGTGAATTTGGGAGCATTTGACAAGAAGATAGGTTTCTTATTAAGAGACAAAGAGCCTACAACCCTGCACAACGCATATCAAATTGCTATGGATATTGAAAACAATTTAAGATACTCAATGATGAAAGGGTATTTGGCTGCAAGTGTTAATTACCCTAATACACCTCATACAGATAGAATTCAAGGATCAGATAATGGAAATGATTGCAAGATGACAATGCTCTTGATGTTGTGATTTATCCATCATCAAAGTATAGAGATCATAGTGAGTTCCAAGTTGAATGTCAACAAAATTTGAGCATTGTTGATCAAAAATATTTTCTACAAGAATTGTATGAAATGCAGAGACAAGAGGGAGAATCACCATATAAGTTGTTTCTGAGATTTTTGGATGCTTTGATAGGAATCCCCAAAAATTTTAGACTTGAGGAATCTATGTGCATTGATTTGTTTTGTGAGATTTATGAACCTAGGCTGAGTACTTTTCCAAAGGAATTGAAACCCCATAGTTTTGATCACGTACTTGATTGGATAAGGATGGTGGAATCAGCCAAATGTGGTTATGCACAAAATGCAGATTCTCAAAATGAAAAAAAATAGTTGTCTTCTTGAAGAAAATCAAACAACAATGCAACTAGGTGAAAAGAGTATGTCAGAGGATGAACATTGTAATCAACTTACAATCAGAACATGTGCAAATTTTTGCAGCAGTGAGGAAAATGATGACACATGGGATGATAACAGAGTAGATGTGCAAGAATGCTTCTCTTGTAATATCTCAGGTGATGGAGAAGTGAATGAGACACCGGGTGTTACTACATGTCATGATGTGATCAACAATTACAATGCATGTGTTGCTGATTTTCCATTACAAACCAATGATTACGATCCTAATTTTGCAGCCTCAAGTATTCATTTTGAAGATTTTGAACATGGTTCATGTAGTGATGATCTTTCTTGTGATGAAAATCATGATGAGGCTGATATCTCTGACTGCTCCTCTAAAGATTGTGATTGTTTTCCTGAGGATGATATGGAATTATATTCCTCACTTGAAGAATACAATGATATAAATGCTCATGGCGAATACACAAAATGTGATTCAGATTCACTATCAGTAGAGCAAGCTCATTGTGAGAGTGATGCATAATTTGAAGACAAACATGTGTGTGATCAATATGTCAACTCAAAACATAATGTTGAATATGATGAAGATGCTGATAAGTGTGCTTATGCCCTTGCTCTTCATGATCATTTGTATGAAGCAAAGATGGAAAGGTTTGTGGTACATGAAGAGTATGATGATGAAATAGGGGATGCATTTTGGAATAATCAAGTGGCACATTGTGACATGTATATGGATCTTGAATCAATATCATTACCCATTGATGATATTGAAAAGCTTGTTGATTCATATGACAATAAAGTTGTAGATTGTGCTGACACTACATAGATTTTTGATCCATGTGTGGAGCAGCCAAGGAATGAAACAAATGGTGAATCTCATGTTAGTGAGTATGAATTTGAGTACAACTGCTTCTTGTTTGATGTTCCTTATTTTCATAATGTTAACATGGACATGTTGTTACCACATGTGAAAAGCATTGATGTGAAAGAAAACAAAGATTCTAGTTCTATTGCTAACGTGGAGTCTTCGGTTAGCAATGAGTCCTTCACTTTTGAGTCAACACACATATCAACTGATATTGCATATGATGTTTCCAATGCACCTGGGTGTCTTTTTGTTGTCCATGTTGATGTTGATTTGCTTGAGCCCTCACTTGAGGTATTTGGTTTTGAGTTGGATGATAATGACAAGAATGCAGTAAAATGTGCTCTCAAACTTGAGATGAGTGCATTTACTCATTCTTTAGAAGTTAATGTTGCATCTGATCCCTGTCTCCATGATGCCAAGGTATGTTCTAATATACTTGAACCGAAGTGTCAAAAGATGTGCCTATGTTGCAGTGATCAGTATAAGGATGCTCTTGAATATGCATCTTTTATCTTTGACATACGCTAAGATGATTTGCATGATACACAACAAGTTGTTTATGAGAGCTTTCAGTTTGATGTGCAAACTGATTTTGATGCTAATGTTTGTGATGTCAAAGATCAAATGGACTATGAATGCTTCTATTTCTCAATCCAAGAGAGTAAGCATTTAGTGTAACATGATGATAAGATGACCAAGGTAAAATGTCACAATGATGATGATTTTTAGTCAGTGTCTGATTGCATGCTGTAGTTTGATAGAATAATTGGTGACATTGGAAAGCACAGTGATATAGTGGGACATGTCAATGACCAAACTAGTTTGTGGGAAATTCATGACAATGTTCTCATATTTGGTCTATGGCAGACAACGTAGAACAAGGTATTTGACATAGGTAAATGTTGACTCCCCATTTTCATTTGGTGGCCTGGTGTCACCAGATGAAGTTGAAAAATAAAGTTGAATAAATGAGCAGTTTGAGGACACCTGATTGACTCAATTTTTGGTCTACTCCCCAGAGATCTAGAATCTTGCTATGCCCACAGGGGGCATACATCCCTAGTCAGAGCCATTGTTGGCACTCTCAAATTTTGTAAATTTGAGATGCCCATTTCAACATTCTGCCTCTACACTTTCATAAGTGCACCTGATGAACTTGCCTGAATGACCTACTTTGGAGGGTCATAATTTGAAGCCCATTGATTTCTAAGCAAAACCCACTTGTGGACCCACTCATGTGACCTATGTGAGTGTGTGTCATTTTTCAGCTTCCTATGATAAGTTTTGTCTAGGTTTCAAAAAGTGAAGTTGGAGGGTTTTGTCACTGTTTTGCAGTTTGCAAACATTCAATTTTGCAAAGTAACCTTTTGTTTGAGCCTATATTTTGCAATCCGTTGATCATCAAGTCAAAAAAAATGTTGTTATGCATTCTCTATACCAAGATGAGATCACATGCCAGTCTTTAGGGCCTCATTATTTGATTTGCCATTTTTAGCAGATCAAAACCAAATGGAATTTCTTCAGTTTTGCACTAAAACCTTTCTGTGAGGCCAACTTCGAGCGTCAATAACTTTTGATGGGAGATGTTTCAAGCCAAGCCATCTTGCACACATGTTCTCTACACCAAAATGAGCTTATGTGTTCAGTGGAAACTCGCCATGAGTTGATTTGCTATTTTTTCAACAAGGTGATCTCTTTAGTTTTAGTTGGTTCAAAACAACTGATTGTTGCTGAAAGTTTGAGTAAGCAACTTTGATAGTTAATAACTTTTTCCTCATGATTGATTTCTCCGAGCCGTCTTTTGCATTGCATTCTTTGGACCAATGGTTATATTCCTGCAATTTTTTATTGCTCAACAGGGTCGTTTGCCTAGTTTTTAGAGGTGATTCTAGAGCCCACCTGTCCAATTTTGCACATTTTGAAAAGGTGTCTAAAATCACGTTTTAATATAAACCCAGTTTGTGTTTTTACTTTAGAAGAAGTCAGAAGTTTCCCTAGATCAATTTGAGCATGAAATTTTTTTGAAAGCAAAAAAAAAATTTAGCTGGGCCCATACGGGGACCCGACATGCTCTTATCGGAGGACATCTTGGTTATGAAGGGCATGAACTTCTGAGTGTGTTTTATTAATGGGTTGCTATCTCTCATCATTGTAAGCTTCTTTCATCCTTTTGTTGAAGATAGTGTTTCACTGAACTACCACAGGGTGTAACATAGTGGCAAAGGAATGGCTCAATGAAAGTATGTATACAAAGTGAAGCAGTAACTATGATTTATGTGAGGCATTGAGAATCATGCCGATACACTCTCATTGGTATTGCTAATGAATTTATAAATTTGTTGAATCAATACCCCAACCTAATGCATTGTAGTTATCTCCATAACTTGATGTATTAGTCCTTTCTTAAGAAAGGAATGAAGTCTTGTTAGCAACTCCAGGGAATTTCATCCATATCATCGAGTTCCCATTCAGCCAATGATTGGTATAAATACTGGAAGGGAAAATTCCATTAGATTATTACTGTCCATGTTTCCTCATGATGTGAGCACATGTATACATGTTGGAGTCATTGAAGAAGTTTGAAACAGAGTACAAACATGATTGGCTTGCAGTTAGATTGATCAATTGAAAGAGGCCGATGTAGAGGCCTTCACTTTAATAATTTGTGTGAATGAACTAAGCACTTGTTGTCTTAGCAAAACAAAGGAGAACGTTGACTGTTGGGAATGAAATGCCAACATTGCAAGTTGAGATTCTAGCGAATAGTGACAATGCATTTGAAAGAGACTCCACCATAGCTTATGCACACGAACTGTCTGGCAGCACATCATACAGATGAAGTTATAGAAACTTTCAAGCATGCCAGAGAGATTGGAGGAGGCCGCTGCAAACAGAGCATGGTGGATTGAACACAGCCAAATGGGATCACCCCACAGTGGAGGATACACACCAATGTGTCGGTTGAAAATGCTCTGAAACTTCAAGCGGAGACAGGGGCTACCCTAAGAGGTGAAGGGAAATGACTAAAGAAGACGCCTATAGTGAGAGCTATGCCTACAAATAAAATGCACTTTGCAGATTAATGAATGGGATGCCAACAATATATTCACAAAATAAATTTGTTCAAAAGATCAAAGAATTCTTAAGCCAATGCATTATGCGCTTGCTCCAAAAAAAAAGTGAATGAAGATTTCCCAAAGTGAAAGAAGAAATCGAAGCCCTTAGGAAACAAATGGTGAATCCAACGCACCAGTAATGGAGGGGTCTTCACGAGCGAATGAAAAGAATGTGGTCTTATGGAATGCCATTGCTAATAATAAATGAATGTATTGAGATATTTTGAATTTTTTAAACAATTGCATTCCTCAAAGATTCCAAGGAAAAGGCACCAATGTTAGCAAATGAATAGGCTACAGCTAAGAAACAAGGTGCGCACATGGGAGAAGGGTATAGGTATCCAATAGAAACTTTCACTAGATCTAGAGGCTGCGCACCCCACAAAGAGAATGTTGAAAACATTTTAGAAACCTTTATGCAAATCCATCACAACATTTGGAAAAGTGGCAATGCTTATTACAAGGAGGTGTCACAAACAGAGCAAGATTGGAATGAAATATTAAGACTTTATAAACTCCCAAGGCCGAATGGTGACAAATCTATCAAGGCATCGATGAATGCAATGGATGCTAGAGGAACCCATGCTAGCATCGGGAAGAGCAATTGCGTCAATGAATGAACTGCCACAAATGCACCAGGTAAGGATGACCTGTGCCCACGGGGAAAGTGTAGAAATAAAACAATGGTACATGCATCCATCAAAATCGCACACCCAGTAGCAGAGTAACACAAAATAGATTGTGGAAAATGCTTCAAAAAATTCAGAGAATGGCCACCATTATCAAACACAAAAAATTGTAGAGAGGAATGTCGAATGTGAATCAAAGTGTTAGGGAAAACAACAAAAGTAAAAGATGCAAGATGAGATCAACGGCCAAGATTGAAGGATAAATGCAACGAAACCAACACCGTCCCCCGCCATATCGCAATAAAAACTTGCTCACGGGTTAATCTTGGCCAAATAGCAAGGTTGCGACACGTGGACAAGTGGGTCCCCAGAAATGAAGGGTAAAAGCACGAAGTGGGAGCATTAAAAGAGACCCATTTGAATTGAAAAACAATAAAAACCTTTTGTGCGGTGATTTTCCTTAATTATTAAAGTCTTCAATGAGCCAAAGTGTTTTCATGCGCACAAGTAAGGAATACAAAAGGTGGGCCTGAGAATTATTAAGGTGTACAGGTATAACTTGATTTACCCGATGAAATAAAGAGGCCTTCATTTATATTTTAAAGGGAAGGGCTTTGTGTTGAAAATTAAAGGGCCTCTTAGATTTTATTTTAAATCTTTTTGTGCCCTCATGTTTTAAGATAATGGAGACCTAAAAGTGCTCCGTAAATTAAGGGAATGGGTAATACATATTACTCAAAGAAATTGTGAATGGGCCTGCATTCAAAAGGGGCAAATATTTTAATGTAAGATGCATGTAAACAGGAGAAATTCCATGAAAAAAATAAAATATTCACTAGACCCACAGGAATTATTTGGGGAATATTCTCTTTGTTAGAGAATAGAAATGTAAGAAAGTGAAATATTTTCATTGGGCAATAAGATATAAAGTAAAATAATGTGTTGCATAATGAAAGAACATAAATAAAAGGTTTTAAGAGTGTTTTCACGGGCAAACAGAAATGAAGGCATTTTTCACACAACTAGTAAATGAGTTGGAATTTCTCCACATGGAAGAATTTTCTGTTGCTTCACAACAAACAACAAAGGCAAATGAAGAGGCAAATTCAGTTATAGAGAGAGGAGAGATGCTTTGCATTCTATTGATCAACGGTGAAGAGGATTCCATATGGCATCTCCAATCAGCTTTAGGGCTTCTTCTGAATCTTCTCTTCTTCTATTTTTCTTCTCTTCTCTTCTCATTATTTTAGGTTCTGAGATTAAGTTCTAGGTTCTGGGGTTTTGTATGAGGCGAGGGTTTATAGAGAATTGTAAATTCTGAGTCATATTGAGTTTGTAAGCTGTAATTTCTTATTTTATGAGCAAATACAACCAGTTTGTGCAAATAAATCATGAAAGTGTGTGCACATTCATGAATATCTTCAAATTGTCTCCATAATTGTACAGTTTAATATATGAATTCAATAATACAAAGTATCTTTGATTTTGTAATCTCAAATTTCATGAGATTGTGTTATTTGTTTATGGGTCTATTTCAAGGAAATGGTTAAATGCTTTGAGCAGATAACAGCGATTTCAAGTGTGTAGGTTGGATTTGGTAAGGAGAATTTGATTGATAATAGGAGTGGGATTGTTGGTGTAAGGCACTAACAATTGATGCAATGCATTAACAATTTAAATCCACTGGTTGAATGCCATTTGCTGATGAATTCTTTTTTATGTGTTTGACTCCATGGCCCAGAATTAGGCACTGATTTATCTTGTAGCTTAGTGCATCTCAGAAACATTTTATAAATTCAAAACCATTTTAAATCCCTATGTGTTATGGTGTTGTAGTTATCTCACGCTCCAAATATTTGATATTGCTGATGAACAACCAATTCTATTCAATATTATCTTATTATGTTGAGCTATTAAATGAGATTATCTGTTGATGTTAATGTTGTTTATGATAATAGTGCAAAGATTGTAAAAGCATTAAGGGATCACCCTCCCGATTCTTGCAGAGCCCAAAGTGTAGGAGGCTTTTTAAAGCTCTCGTCAGTTGGTCCAGGTCCTTCGAGCTGCCCTTGATTGAAATTGGCAATTCCATAGGTAGATTAGAAGACCAACCTAGTTATAGTAAAAAAAACAAACCAACAAACTCTTAGTAACATATGTCAGTATGAAGGTCATTCATGGATGCAGGGTCATTGTTTATTGTTCATATCATTGTGCTTGTTGAAGGGGAATCTTGCAGAGAGATCTTTATTCATGTATGCGAGGAGAATTACATGTTGATCATCTGTATGTGAAGATTTTGATGAAATAGTGCTATGGTTTTGGTGTGAAAAATAATATAGGTAGATATAGCTAAATTCCATGCTTGTATTCAATGGTATGAAGCTTTTATGATCAGGGCATGATGTTTAGCCAGTGAGGCTTGTTTTGCTAGTGAGGCAAGTTAGTTTGCTAGTGAGGCAGGTTAGTTTGCTAGTGAGGCATGATGTTTAGCCAGTGAGGCTTGTTTTTCTAGTGAGGCAGGTTAGTTTTCCAGTGAGGCATGATGTTTAGCCAGTGATGCTTGATGTTTAGCCAGTGAGGCTTGTTGTTTAGCTAGTGAGGCACACAACTTGTAACCTATAAGGTTTTGGCTAGTGAGGCTTAATGAAACTCATTTTCAGAGTGGTTTTTCACCCTTTTAGGGTTTTCCACTCATAAACCTTGTGTTATATCTCCTCTTGGTGCTTTGTTATATTGTGCTTGATTGTTCATCTTTGTTCAAGTATTATGTTCTGATTTGCATATCATTGCAACTCCCTCAACATTCAATATCTATAATGTTTGAAGTGTTTTCAATGGGTCTCTTTGCATAATACAAGTGAGTTAAGTTTTGAAATTTGATTTCTCATTTGACCACTGATTCACCCCCCCTCTCAGTGGTCCTATACTCCAACAAATGTCATTGCTGACAACCTTGCAAAATTGGCAGCAAAAGCATAAGGGTGAGACGACAAGGCTAATGGAATTATAATGCGATTGAATGGCTTTCACACATGGCTCTGAAGCTAATTTCCTACAAATCATCATTTCAAGGAATATTATGTCTAATTCACTATCAAGTCGGTGCCCTTATGATCTAAAAGCACCAACCTCATGATGACTCACAAAGATCGGGGTGATCCCACAATAGTAGTTTACAATTATTGGCCAGACATTGAAATAATTTTTTCTAACTAAATCTTCACTTTCGGGCACCTATAGTAGCTAAACCGTGAAAAATTTGAAGATGATGCAAACTAGTGATTTGTCACATTTTGTCTGTAGATTCTAAATATATTTTTTTCAAAAATTTTGGAATCAGATTGCACTTCTTTTTCCATCTCCTTCGAAAACTAGTTTTTTCAGTAAAGAACATTTTTAAGGAGTGACGCTCACCGTATAACGCATAACTCTTTTTCCATGAAGGATAAAATTCTATTTTTTCAAATTTAGATTTGTAACTACAATATCTAGTGCTTCCAATTGGTTAGATAGTGTTTTATTGAATATTTTTCCTTAATCAAGTTTCAAGTCAAACCAATTACAATTCAAACATAGGGGACCGTATAACGATAACTTTTTTGTATGTATTGAAATTCAAATTTTTTGTTGGATCAAGGACTTCAATATCCGGTGCACTCATATTTTTAATTTTTTGATAATCGCTATTTTTCCACATGTGCGAACAAAGAGCTTGATTTTTGATGAAAAACCTATGTTTAATAAAACTAAAAACAAATACATAATAAAACCAAAACATACTAAAATTATATTCGTTGGATAGCTCGTTTCGAGGACTACCATCATCCAACTGGTCTGTGAAGTCTCCTCCATTTTCATCCTCAACCCAAGCTTCAAAACATAAAATTTTGGACATTTTTGCCGAGGGTGAGAAGGTAGGTAAAGGGGGTTTCTTGGAATGGTGGGACCTTCCATTAAATGGGTTCGCTCGAACCTGGGTTCATTCAATGCCTTTTCTGGTTCGCTAAACCAAAGGGTTCATTCGAACCCCAAAAACCAATTTTTTTTTGCATGGGGTCATTTTTTGCAACTTTTCCTTCCTCACTCAAATTGTAAACCACTTTTGTGGGTTTACCCTTTGCAATTAGTGGGACCCTGGAACCGGACTTGTTGGAAGCTAGATGGGGTGATAGGGAACAAAGTCTTATCTTTTTGTTACATTTGTCTCAAATTGTTGCTTGCTCAGAGGAGGAATGACAATTGAATTATATGAGGGTGGAAGGCCTGATTGTGGAGGATAAGGAAGACTATGGCATTGCTAAAACGGTTGAGCTCCTGATGATTGGCAAAGAATAGAAGGAAAATGATGGCAATGTTGTGGGGGAAATTGCGTGGAGTTTGGCTCACCTTGCATGCGGTTTGGAGTGCCTAGTGGTTGCTAGGGCCATGGATGCGGATAAATCTAGGAGGGAAGAAGAAGATTAGATAAGGGTGCCTATCTCTATATAAATATAAAGTTTGTTATTATATCAACTAAATCATAGAATAGATATTGATCTGTTTGCTCCTCATTTTGGTATATGGGTGGAAGGTTTTTGTTATTTTTTGTTTATGTAGGGTAGGCGGGTTAGTAGTATCTGCCCCTTAGTGTTGATGGAGCTCATTAGGTTATGAGGGGGGTCAATGTAGATAAGATGATTAAGCTCCATTTTGTTAAGGAGCCTAGGAAGACATTGGTGGATTGCATACGATGGTGAAAGAAGGAAATGTAATGTACTTTTTTTATATCAATTTAAAGGGAGCTGGCCCATACCAGCTATTAAATTAACAAAAAAAAAGTTGTGTGTTATATTCACAATTTATTTGATTTAAAAAAATAAAAATTAGAATCTACGCATAAATCCTCACAAATCACTAGTTCACATTATCTCCAAATTATTAATGTTTTAGTTTTCATTGGTTTTAGAAAGTGAAAATTTGGTGAAAATGTTGATTTCAATGTCCTACTTTGGCCAAAAGTGGAACATATTATTGTGGGTTGTGTAGACACTAAAATTTGGTCTAAGCCTGTGACTTCAATTTCTTCATAATTCGTATCTTCATGGTCATGATTAAATAATGTTAATTATTTAATTATTCTCTAAAATCCTTAATTATTCTATTAATTAAATAAACTTAATTATTTAGTTAATTCACTTTAACATTTATTCAACTATTAATTAAATAATCTTAATTATTTAATTAATTCACTTTATCTTTATTCTATCTTGATTAATTAAATAAACGTTCTTTATTTAATTACATCACTAATTAACTTTATTCTTCCTCTTGAATTAAATAAATTCTTATTTAATTTATCTTTATCATATTTTCAACTATAATTAAATAAATACTTTAATTATTTAATTATTCATTTAACCTTTTCACCTCTCAATTAAATAAATCTTATTTATTTAATTAATCCCTAAATGTCGAATCCTAAATTAAATAAATCATTTAATTCATAAAAGTCTATTTTGAACACATTCTTCTATATTTAGATAAACACTTAAGTTATCTAAGTATTCATTCTTACTCAACTCAAGATCTATTTAAATCAGTCAGTTATCTTATGATTTAATGACTGATTGTCTTTCACGATTAAATTCTTTGTCACAATCAGTCAGTTATCTAGTTCTAACTCATATGCATGCACATGCTTATTAATTAAATATCTTTATTTAATTAATTAAATCTTGTGTGTGCGTTCGAACAAAATGTTGCTTTTAATCTATCTTTATCTTTGTCATGCAAACATTATTCTTCTGTTTTCGAATACCAAACTCGAAGATTAAATCATAATTTAATCTTTATCTTTATTCTTAGTTTTTATCACTCATGTCAGTACTAACAGTTATCATAATGCATGTCTAATCCTTCAATCTTAATCGTCCGTTGATCTTTTAATCCTGGCTTGTCATTCGAATGATCAATTTTCTATAAATTGATTTGTCTTTCATTATTTTACCTCTCCCGAAATCTTATGACTTTTGGAAGCATATCTATTATCTGAATCTTTGATGTTTTGCTAAATCACTGTCACAGACTATACTTGCACAGAGAAATTTGAGGGCAATTATACTACAACGACAAAATGGAGAAGGGAAATCGAGGTCAGACATGGAACTACATAGATATTGGGTGAGATTGTTCAGTTTATTTATGTTTTAGCTTTCCTTTGTTCTCTGTTGTTAGCTTAGATTGCATTAGAGCTTAGATTGTATTTGTTGTGTGCTTTTAACCTTTCATTGTATTTCCTGATGTTACAGGTTGACCCCATGTAATTTAGTGGGACCTATTGATGAGGTGACATCTTACTTGGAAGATGATTGTAATGACATGCAAGTTACACATGTGGATATATATAGGCATCCCACTTGGTGGACCGCACTATAATGTCATGTTGGTGCCATGAGTCAGGTTATGACGTATTTTATGATAGGTTATGACATAATCTTATGATGCATTGATGTATGATAGTTTATGACAATTTAAGAGCACTTTATGACAAAATTTATGACAACCAACCATTATTAGATGATGGTGCCTATGCATGCAAGGGTGTTGCATGCATGCAAACACCTGCATGTTGAGGAATCTTATGCATGCAAACAAGGGCATTGGAATTGGAATATTCCCTTACATGTGTATGATGATGCTTTACATGTGAGGAGGTTGCATGCATGCAAGTACCGTGCATGTCAAGGGAATTCTTACACCCATTAAATTCATGCCACATGGATTTGAATGCCCATCTTGGGCTCACTCCTTTATGCATTGTAAAATCTATAAACTAGTGTTGTTCATATTTTGTGAGTTAAGTTTTTCTACAGGTAAAGTGATATTACAAAACTTGATCCAAATCCAAACATTGATTATTGAAGACTCTTGTTAAGAATCTTGGTGTTGATATTGTATTGTAATTATATATTTTTTTACTGATAATACAAGTTAATGTGCTTTTTGAGTATGGGTTTTTTCTCTTAAATGTGTTTTCCCCATGTATGTCTATGTGTTAAGGTGGTAATCTTTCATGCATGTCATTTGAATGTGTTTCTCATTTTGTAACTATTAAAAATTGTAATAAAACTACATTATCTCCTCCACTTGGATCAGTATTGGAAGCGTTTTCTACATCTTTGCTTTCTTTCAATAATGTTAATTTAAACATTGTCTCAAGGAGAGGCAAAATATAGACACTAAAACAATGTTGTTTTCACCATCATCATTCTATCCCAATTAATCAAGTACACACTATGGCTTTATTATCTAATTATCACCTAGGACCCCTAATGCTTAACCATTTAATTAAATAAGTCATATTTATTTAATTAAATTAGACTAATGTTATTAATTAATTTAATAAATTATTTATCCATTATTTATTTGTATTTATCCACACATTTCTCTATTTATTTATTTCATCCATTATCCATTAGCAAATTAATTAATATTTATTTCCACCTAATATGCATTTATAATTCATTTAAATAATTATTATTTATCATTAAAATTCACTTCACTTAGTTGATTGTCTCATTTATCTAGTTCACTCATAATTACTCCTAGTCCCGACTCATTAGGCTAACCCACTTCACTCACCCATGCAATTAGTTAACTATTCCATCCAAATAGTCAACTCCTTGTAATTCTCTCATGCTCTTAGTTAATTCTTTCATGTAGCCAATTAACTCATCAATCAAATTTGTTATCTCTACACTCAATTTGGGTTGAGAAATAATGATTATTTTTGTTAAAAATTAGAATATTGTGTAACTCTCCCATGCTTTCTACCTCTCCTCATAAACTCCCCTAATCATGGATTAGACTCGAGATACTAGATTGAATCTTAGTCATTCATTTGATTCTTCTAGAAGTCTATAAATTAAATCCATTATTAATCATTTCAAAAGCATTAATTTGGACATCCATATTTCATCAGCTTGATATCCAAGGAATGCATTTGTCATACTGGTGAAGAGTCAGCCCACAATAGTGTACCCCACTTTTTGGCCAAAGTGGGACATTGAAATCAACATTTTTAATCAAATTTCCACTTTCTATCACCCATAGCAACTAAAACATTAAGAATTTGAAGATGATGTGAACTGGTGATTTTTTAGATTTTTTATGTAGATTACAAATGTATTTTTTAAAATTATTTTTCAAATATGATTTGTAACTTTCTATTTGAGATTTAATAAATTATTTTTATACTTAACAACAACATTTTAAAAAAGTGATATTTATTCCATAACACAAATATTTTACAAAAAAATATAAAATTATAAATTATTAAGCATAAATTCTTAACACCAATGTCTAGTGTACAAAGAAAATTAATAATTTTTTGTTGCATATTCTATTTTTTATTAATTCTTGAAATAATATTAATTATAATTTATACATAGGTTTATTCCATAACACAATTTTTTTTTGTATATATCCAAATTAACTTTATTTTTATTTGTTGAAATAAGGATACAAATATTAATGTGCAACTATTTAAAAAAATTGCCTATTTTTTAATTTTTCTATTTGTGTGAAACAAAGACCTTGATGTTTAGTGAAAAACCTATGTTTACAAGAAATATAAACTAAATAGAATAATCAAATTAAATATATTCATAATTATACTTTTTGGAAAGATTATAATAAGGACTATATAATTACAGAATGAAATTCCTAAATGATTTTATTTGATCTGTCAAAAGATGAAGCAAAAGTGATTTTTTGTTAGTATTAGTATATGAGTAGAGGAGACTCCATTGAGGGCTTGATTTAAGACGAGGATTGTTCTATCTTTGGGCATTTGATCTAAGGGGGTATGATCTAACCCTCTTCAATTAAAATCCCTTATATGGAACCCCTCGAGGATTAAATCATCAAGTTTTCTAAAAAATATGTGATTTCAAGAAAAAATCAAGATGTTCCATAAGTGGGACACACTGTCGTGGCAACACCCCAAATTGAGCACCCATATTCCAAAACAAACAAAGCTTTACATTGTGCTCAACTTGAAGTTTGAATGTGTAGAATTTAAGTGTTTTAGTATGTTTAATTTTAATGCTTGATCATTTATTACATTTTGCATTCATTCACATAGTCCATAACATTCAAAGAAAGCATTAATGAACAAATACACCCCTTGTCACTATAGCATGCCTATATAAATCCATCATTTTTCCAATAAAAATGAGATAAATATTTATAATTATGCCAAAATACACTTCCATCATTCCACTTGCTTGAATACATATTTTTTGTATTATTTTTGTTCTAAGTATATGGAGGATTGAACATAGTTTTATTCTAGGAGGATGTTGGCAACATGCATGCCTTCTATTTATGTTATACTATCATAGTAAGTTAACTAGAGTTGTAGTGTAGTCATTTATGGTCATCTATCAATTAATTGATTATGTGCATGTAGTTGTAGTCTAGTTAAATAGAGAGCACATAAACTTCACTATTGTAAGATTCATAATCACTAAAATTTACACACATATATCCGAGTCATATAGACTACAACAAAGTGGCCATAAAACCCATAATTATGATTATTGAATACATAGAGAATGATCGATTGAATGTATCAAAGATCAACCAATTTATCCACTTGTATGTCATTTGTTTAAATGTACATAATACTTAATAACACATAAATAGAAAGAGGATCCTAAAGTTTGTAAGCATGCTTTGGGTGAGATAGAAAGTAGAACACTTCACAAATGGTAAATGTGTTAACCATAGTCTATTGCTTGTATTGATAAAGGATTAACATCCATTAAATAATATCTCTCATCCTCTACTATAGTTTCCTCTTTCTCTTAAAGGATATGTTACTCCTCTAGATGGTTGATTATTGTCTTGTGAAGTACTGGATTCATCTCCTCACTAATTTGGATCTCTTCTAGTGCCTTGTTAATTTCTATTTACTAAATGTTACTCCCCCTCTTGTTGTACCTCATTATTTCCTTGACAACATCTCCTCATCATTCAAGGCATATTAATATACCTCATCTAGAGTACCTTCCTTGACTAGAGTTAGTCCATCTTATAATTGAAATTTGTCCATTAATGTATTTAAAAATTTATTCCTCCTCTTCTTCCTACATGTTTATTTTAATTTGTAAGAATAAAAATATTTTTGCATACTCTTGCATAAACAACTCCATTTTTTCTTTAAATTTGAGATTTATTGAAAAACTTCTATTAATGTTCTAAACATATGAAATTTTACTTAAGATGTTTTAAAATTATAGGCCATAACATTACTTTCTTATTACCTTGGCTATCCCACAACAAAGAAATGTGTAACCTCATTTTGCTCACAACTAACTTGACTCTCCTCCAAGTTTTCCATGTCAAAATGTCTCTCAAGCTCCTTCACCCAATTTAAAAAAAGGTATAGGTTTAAGTCTCCCCTAAAGCTTGACACATATGGTTTGACATTAGTCCATTGTTTAGCTAAAATTTGAATAATCTTTCAATGTGATCTTGATCCCAATGGGATCTCCTTATACCTTTGCTTTGCTCTCATTTTCCTCTACCTAACCCCAACAACATTAAATCCATTTTGAGCCATCTTTTTAACCAAGTTCTTGATTTAATTTTGTAGAAAACTTATGTATGGAGATTAAAAGTTAACAAACTCCAAAAACCTGTTATAGATTAAAGTACCCAAGAAGGTTTAAAAAAATTCCTCCCAATTTATATTTGAAATCTTAGCTCATCAATAAAGGACAATAAACACAAGTTGAGGTTTGTATTTTTTTAAACAAGAATTTCTATACACAACTATCATCTACTAGTTTTGCATTCTTCTATAGGTTTGAATATAACTTCTTCCACAAGATAAAAAAGATTAAGTACCCTTTTCTAAATAAATACAAGTATAACTTATAGACAAAATCAACATCAAATTTCATGCTTAAATAATTTGTACCACGCCTTGGATGTTTTGAATGTAGGCCATAAAATATTCATGTAGAATGCTCTAATGTGAAAAATTTGAAATCCAATGACAAGAAAAAAAATGCACAAAATTATGGTCTTAAATTTCAAATTGGAGTTCTAACAGTGTCAAGTTGGTTACACCCTATCGCTCTTGGACATTTTGCTCATGTCTATGTATTCCATTCCCTTTTGTTGCTATTGTTAGGCCTAAAACAAGTTATTTTTTCTATTTTACTAACCCATGATCTAGTTGTCCTTTCATTTCAATCTAATGTTGGAAAAACACCAAAACATGATTGTTATTTTTGGTTTTTATTTGCCACTTTTAGCAAAAATATATAACCCTCCTCTTTAATGATTCTACTCCTTGTTGGTGGATCAAGATGTTTCATTATCTACTTTGGTTTTCCCAAACACCATTATTTTTATGTAGGAAGTATGTTCATGATTTTACAATTGTTGGGTCATTGGGAGGGAGATTCTTTTTGCAAAAATGAAAGTTATAATTTCCCATTTCAACCATGCCATTATTTTTGGATTTGGTCTTTTAGGATTGATCCCCATTTTGAATAAAGATCCACTAGTTTTAGTAGACTCAAATAATTCAAACTCCTAGTTTACTCAAACCAATACATGTGTGCCAAGTGTTTAACAAAATGACATAAGAAAATGACACATGACATTTACTTATTACTATTTTTTTGGTTGATGTGGGTTGACATGCAAGCACAAATGCTCTTGTATTAGTAAGGAACTCACTTTTAGGGAATTTACATCTATTGATGAGAGTAAAACATGTAAGATGCATATAAATATCATGTTGCGAGATTTAACTCAAAACAAAATACTTATGAATCTAAATCTACACCAAAAGACCAAATCATATCTTCATCAAAATATTCACTTTTTATAGATTTATACTATACCATATAACCAACAAAAATAAAATATATAAAAAACTAAACTATGAGATTATAACTCTAAACTACGAGCTTATAAATTTGAATCCATACCAAATAAAAGAAGTCTACCTCCATAGACTAATTACAAATATTACCCCTATTAAAATCATCAACTAAAACCACTCTTTTTTTTTTTTGTGTTGGAGATACCTTTAAAGGGGCCCCCTTAGCTTAGAGCCAACGTATGAGGGGTATGCATACCATCAAAATCCACCAAAATCACTCTTATTTTGATAAATATGGACCTATATCAATCCTAATCCCCTAAAAAGATTTAAAAAGGGTCTGCTTGTGACTCATCTCATCGATTCTTTTTTCGATCGTCCAAATAAGGGATTAGAACCCAAGATCTCATTGATTCTTAATTTTATATAAATATAAGAATCATTCACCAAACCAAATATCCAAAATTAAGTTAATACTATTTAAGAAAAGAACACCAAACAAGAATTAGGCAAGGCATCCAAAATCATTCACCTAACCTCCACATCACTTCACCCTCCCCGACAATCGAAGTATCCTCATGGCTTTGGCCTCGGGTGGTTCGAGGTTCCATCTCCCTTTATAATTTACCAGAAGTGTCCAGCGCTGTATGCCGGTTTCTCAATATTGGCGCGACACGTATGCACGTCTTCCACGCCAGCAGCCATATATGCTGCGGGAATAACACATTGCTGGTTTAAACATAAGGGCAGGCGGGCGTCAGGACGTTGGGTCCTTTATAGGCGGGCAGGTCAAGAAGCTTTAACTCGAAGCATGTTACTGCACTTATTGCTATCATTATTAAGCTCGATATCCAATCTGTCTTTGAAGGAATTCAAGCGCATTTTGGACAAATCTCCGCCTGAAATTATTGCCGTTTTCCCACTTCCCACGCCCGGTTGATCTGCCTTGTTCACCGACTGCTCACAGGTAATTTGTTTTGTTCACCGTTCTTGTTGATGGTAAAAAAGAAACGCCTATATTTTTGCACAATTAGCTTGTGTAATTTGTGGACTGGCTCTTAGGGTTTCGCTGGTGACGAAATTGTACTAAATTTGGCCACGAGATTCTGAAAACAAATTCTGTGTTTTCTAGTGAAGAAATTGGGATTAGATTAGGCCACAGCTAAGAATTGCAAGAATGCCACTCTAAAATTTATCTCACAGTTGTAATGCCATAACCTGACCATGTTTGTGGTCGCATTGTTGTGGTAAAAGCGAAAATGAATTACAAGTTTCTTCACTGCCATTAGTCTGCAACCCGTTTAACAAAATGATATTTTTTTCTAAAATTAGTTGTGAATTTAGCGTGTCCTGGAGCTATGCAAATTGCAGACATCCCATTTCTCGGTGGTTTTAAGTTAATTTCTTTTTCTTCTCTAGAAGCTGCATTTAAGGGCACGGTTCATCTGCATTGTCTAAACTGATAATGCCACAAGACAGATGTTTTGTTAATTTCTTTTTCTTTTTCTTTTTGGGCATTATAATGCTTGGTCAGTTTATGGACCGCCTTTACGGGAGGGATAAACTTGGGTTACTATCTTAAGCCTTGTAGACATTATATTGCTAAAATGTACCTCATTATCATAACACCGCTACCCTCATTGAGTCACCTCACGTTCACTGGAGTTATGCGGGTGCCTTGCCTTATTGCGGTTAGAGGGACCTGATCTTGAGTGCTGCCTTTGCCATTGTACCCCAAATCCTCGAAGATTGTTTTTTTTTTCAAGTTAGCTGTAAATTTGCCATTTTCATGTGCAATGCTAACATTGTGCGCCATGCTTTCAGCGTTCCTTTCCGTTTTCTTCTTTTCAGCACAGCTGTAGAGACTGGAAGCCCCAGGAGCTGCGCTTACAGGGCAAACATCATGTGCATTGTCATGAGGGATAATGTTGCGTGTTCTTTTTCTAGTTCTACTTTTGCTTTTAATTTTTGTGTGTGGCTTTGGTAAATCTTTCAGTCATGTTGTGAGCGTCCTTTAGCACAATTTGGGCTAAGCTTGGATCACATTCTTAAAGACTTTCAGACATTATCATGATAAAATGTACCTCATAATTGTGACATCAGAATTGCTTTTCATGTTAAGTGGAGTTATGCAGCCTCCCTGTTGAGATGAGAAGAATTTGAACCTTTTATCATGCTCTTAAGAATTCCATCTATTACCGTTCCATCAAAACTCTTTGAACAAAATGGAGCTGTAAAAATGTTACTGTGAATTCACTACTTTCTCAAGCAACACTAACATTCCACACTTTGAGTTTTAAGTATTTCTTTTCCTTTTTTTTTTTCTCTGTAGCTGTAATGATAATCTGCCTTAGACATAGTGTAGGATAAGTGTGAGCCTCACTCTTAAGACTTGTAAATATCCTCATGCTAAAATATACCCCATAATCTATGGCATCACAACCTCATCTCATGACCGGTGGAGTTTTATGGCTGCCTAACTGGGGTAATACGTATTTGAACCTTAGTCTTCCTCCTAAGAATGCCATCAACTATAATTGCAGAAGAATTCCTTTAACAAATGTAACAGCAACCCCTGATTTTTTTTGAAAATATTGTTTGCTGATTGGAATGTTTGCTGTTATGCTTGTTTGTTTGTTTTCACATGCTTGCATCATAATAAGGTGTGCATAGGACATAATTGCAGGAACAGAAAATACAATGAAATAGTTTCATTTTCAAATAGATTCATAACAGTTCATGATAGCAATGAAGACTAATTCATTTTCAGTCTTAAAGAAATACATTACAGACCTGACACAATGAGTTTGCAGACCTGATAAGAGCCAATACAGTCATTTATATTCACCATACATTGCAAGCCTTTCACCAAAGAGTGAACAATAACACACTTGCACTCAACCAAGACCTGGTCACTGCAGAGAACAGCAAAAACAACCTCCAACAGGCAGATTACAGACCACAGTAGCAGCAGACCCAAGTTTCCAACAAACCCTGATTTGCACGACTCCCAGGGAGGGCGACTAGTCTCTAAAAAATCACTGACTCCTCAATAAATTCAAGCAAATTCTTGAAATGTGATGCCCAAACAAGAGGAATCCAATGAACTAGCAACTAGAATGACTGACCAAGCGTGCGCGGAGTTATGAACGGATTTCACCTTCAGCCACTGTTGAAAAGGACTTTCCAGAATTCTGGAAATGTGAAATCAGACCTCAGAAAAAGCTAGAAAACTCCTCCAAACACCTCCAAAATGAATCCAAAGATCAATCACCAAAAACTTCAAACCCACATCAAAAAAACTGAGAAAATCTTCATCATTCCACCACAAAAAGTCTGAAATCAGGACCTTGTGAATGTTCAAATGTGATCCCTGAAGTAGAATCACCTTCTCTTGGCTAGGGTGGAACTTTCACCACCGGAACCAGCTCCAAACGGTGAGGGTTTTCGTCCTCAACACACAACAATAGAACTCAGGAAACAGTCCAGCAGAATCCTGTTATGTTGCCAATTCATAGATACACAAATGAAAGCCAAAATGTTGCTTTATAGAAGTGAGAGGGAAATTAGGGCAACTTGATTTGAAATATTTTCCCTCCAAAACTCCCACGCCTCCCTCATGAGCCTTTTTATTTAATTTAAAAATCCTTATATCTCCCTAGGGTGGCGTCCACCTTTCGAGGCTTAATGTTTGGCCTTTTTAAAAACAACTTTAATCAACTAGGCATGACAAGGTACTTTTTGATGACCCCAAAGACCGTCACGACTTTATAAAAATAGACTATACACACACACACACACATATATATATATATATATATATATATATAAAAAAAAACACATATATGTATACACAAACAACTCGTCGATCCACAAAACCCTATCTTATCAACTTTTCACTATTCTTGCTTATTCTACTTGTAGGTCTCCAAACTCGGTTTTTCATGCATATCTTTTAGAATACTCCACAAACCCACAAAAAAATTAGCTTTTTAGATACCCTTTTGGACAAACATCAACATATCCAAATTGTGCATATGGTTGTTTTGGAACATGTCCTCCAAATAATTGCTGTACCGTTGGAAATGGCTACAATTAGCCCTCTTTTCCAAAGCATCACCACTCTAAACTCCCTGCCAATCACAAATCTGAAATCTCTTTTGATAGACCTTTATCATGTTACCAAACCCCAAAATCATTAACTTTTAAAGATTGAAACACTCACTAATACACCAAACCCAAAAACACTTGCTTTAGGCCTTTCAGATACTTGTAACCTATGTCACCATATTCGACCGAATTTCATGTTGAAATTCGAAATTCGTCGAATTTCAAAAAAATGTTTCAAATTCGACTAAATTCGACCAAATTCGGCAATCAAATAAGGGCGTTGAAAATTTTCATAAAGTGATTTTTTTTTTAGGGTTTTTTTGTTATATCGCTGAGGGCCGACATTTGATATTATTTCATCTCTTTCTCGCGCGTCTGCAAGTCATTTCGTTTTTCAGTGTTCGCTTTTGCTTGTCAGTTGTCATCTATCGCGGCTTCAATCTCTACTTCGACGACTCCAGTGGCCGTCACTTGCGTCGGCGTGCGGCCATCAACGAATATCGGCTTCAACAGTGGCCGTCGGCTTCAACAGTGGCCGTCACTCTGCGTCCCCCTGTAGGTTGCGGGCCTGCGGCCATCAACAAATTTTTGCTTCAACGTCGGCATCTCCACAATCCGCGCCGTTTCCTCTACAACTAATCACAATCCGCGCTGCTTCCTGCAACTAAATCACACCCGACCTCAGCCGTCGAAGGAGGTAGAAGATTTTCCGCGCCGTTTCCTGCAACTAAATCACACCCGACCTCAGTCGTCGAAGGAGGTAGAAGATTTTTTTTGTTTTTTTTAAATTTAGGGTTCCATAATTTTATGCGAATGATTTTTACTATTAGCCATTAGGTATCCAAAGTTCTAAAAATTTAAACTATATTTAATATTTTTCATTTGTTTTAATATTTAATATTTTATTTTGTATTTAATATTATGTTTACAGTTTACTTATTAGTAAATAATGTGTCCAGATCATTTTTTATTGTAAATGTAAAATACGAAAATGTAAATTATATAAATATATTTATATTATTATAGACTTTCAAAGTTTCAGTTATTAAGTTTATTAATATTTAGTATTTTTTATTAATATTAAAGGCTTCTTAATATTTTAGTATTTTTATTATTTTATATTTTATAGATTTTAGGTACTGTAAATTATATTAATAAAATTATAGATTTCTAGTACTTATTATTTATTAATATTTAGTGTTTTCATTTTATTTTTATGTTGTTAAATATATTTATGTTTATTAAAATTAAATTTAGTATTTTTTATTTTGTTTTTAGATTTAAAATAAGAAATCTATATATTTTGTCTCAATGTTGTTTGAAATAAAATTGTGGATGTTTTAACTTTTAAATATTAAATATTATTTTGTCATTCAAACATACAGATTATGGCTCCCAAGAAATCAACTGCGGAAGCATGGAAATATATCACTCGCAATGGTACTGACCTCAAATGCAACAAGTGTCAGAAACCTTTTATTGGCGGTTTGACAAGGGCAATGGACCATTTACTTGGTATTACAAATGGTGCAGGAGGAGGTGTTACAGCATGTCCTGACGTTACCCCAGAAATGAGAGCTGCTTTAGAGAAAGAACAGTCCTCTTCAATTATAGGAAAGATGAAGAAAACACAAAAAAAACAGAGAATTGAAGAGGATATGTCTCAATCTAGATTCTCAGCATCTATTATGTCTTCCTCTTCTGGTTTATCCAAACCGGTGAGGGCATCAACAGAGAGTGGAACATTGAAAAGCTTCTGGAAACCAGTAGAGAAACAGGAGGTGGATGATGCTGTAGCTGATTTGTTTTACACAAGTGCTATTCCATTCAATGTTGCAAGAAGTCCACATTTTCGTAATGCTGTTCACAAAATTGCAGAGTTTGGCAAAGGGTACACTCCCCCAGGTTCAGAGACTATCAGGACAACTCTTTTGCAGAGGTCAAAAGATAGAGTGACTGATAAACTAGCTACTATCAAATCCTCTTGGAGGAAAACAGGTTGCACTATATTGAGTGATGGATGGTCAGATATATGTCAAAGGCCATTGATAAATATTTTGGTGGCTTGTCCTGAAGGTGTTGTGTTTTTGAAAGTGATTAATACCATGAACCACAAGAAAACTTCTGAGTACATTTTTCAAATATTAGAGGAAGCCATTCTTGAAATAGGGGTGGAAAATGTGGTTCAAGTGGTAACTGATAGTGCCGCAAATTGTGTGGGAGCTGGGAAGCTGATTGCAGAGAAATACCCACAAATATATTGGAGCCCATGTGCAGCCCATTGTCTTGATTTGTTGCTTCATGACTTGGCTAAATTCCCATGGGTACATGAAGCTATTCACAGAGGAAGAGCAATTGCAAATTTCATAAGGAATCATCGTCTCACATTGAGTCTTTATAGGCGGCATGCATCCAGGGAGTTGTTGAGGCCTTGTGAAACAAGATTTGCTTCATTTTATATCACTTTGAAAAGAGTGGTTGAAGAAAAGGCAGCTTTGAGGTCTGTAATTTGTTCCAATGAATGGGAACACTCAGTGCTTTCTAAAGGTCCTAAGGGGAAGAACGTAGAGCAAATCATTCTGAATAGCAATTTCTGGGAAAGTGCAGCCAAGGTTTTACTCATATGTGAACCAATTGTTGACGTGCTTCGTATGGTTGATGGTGACACTCCTTGCCTTGGCATGCTTTATGAAAGCATGGACCGTTGTAAGGAAACTATTCAAAAAGCACTCAATAATGTAGAAGCAAAATCTATGGAGATATGGGAGGTAGTTGATTGCAGATGGAAAATGATGCATACACCTTTACATGCAGCAGCTTGCTTTTTGGAGCCTAAATTATTTTCTATTGATAGAGAAGGTGACACTGAAATTATGGGAGGGCTTTTAGAAGCTGTTGAAAAGTATGAATCAAATCCATCAATTTCAGCACTAATCAGAAGTCAATTTTGGGTATACAAAAGAGGAGAAGGGATGTTTGGAATGTCAGCAGCCAAATATGACATGACACATGTACCTGCATATACATGGTGGATGACCTATGGAGCACAAACTCCTGAGCTACAAAGGTTTGCTATTCGAGTTTTGAGTCAGGGAGCAAGTTCGTCAGCTTGTGAGAGGAACTGGAGTTGCTTTGACCACATCCATTCCAAAAAGAGGAATAAATTGTTGTCCGGAAAGTTGGGAGATCTTGTCTATGTTCGCAGCAATTTAAAATTGCTCATGAACAAATCAGCAAAGGACTCTTCATCACAACAAATTCGTGAAGACATAGCAGCACTAGATGCAGATGAGCCTGACTTTGCAGATGAAGAATTGAGTACTGATACAGATGATGATGATTTAGCATCTCAGCCAAGTGCTCTTGATGACTTGGAGCTTTTTTGAAGTTCTAAAGTCTTTACTGTTATTGTACCTTTTTGACAAAAGAACATCTTCACAATCGTGATTTCACATGTTTCTTATGGTTTATATTTTATAAATGTGTCATCTTTTTGTAATGATTCAAATATATGTATCAATGTTAAACTATTTAGAGAATTGTATGGAGATATTACTTATATTTATAAAAAAAATAAAAAATTTACATAAGTCGAATTTTATTCGAATTTTATACTTTTCGAATTTTTTCCTTGTCGAATTTCATTCGAATTTCAATGTTGTCGAATTCGAATTCGAATTCGAACCTGGTGACTTAGCTTGAAACAATGAGGGTTTATTGAAAATCAATACTCCAAACCCTCTCTCACCTTACCACTGCCTCAAACTCATCCAAATATGTCTGCACAAGCTTTCTAAAACCTCTCCCATGCTACAGCAATGTTATTTCATCAAGCTACCACTCTTAGCCATCAATTTCTAAGCAAAAACTCATAAAAACTCACCTAGGGCAGCTTTCAAACTCCTTCAATTGGCCTTTCCTGCTCCTACAAAGCATACAAACAATAAACCTACATCTAAGAGAGCCATTCCACCAAGTTAGAAGCAATTTCACTTGGTGGAATGGCTTAAATCTTTTTAAACCCTCAAACCTTCAAAATCTGAGTTCTGGCCGCCTACAGTAAAATAGCTATAAAATGCTCTAATCTTTATGAAATTAACTCGGACCAAAACCAAAATGTTGTTAGCTCACATATCCATCAACTACCATGCATTTGGGAGCAAGAACAAACTGTACAAGGCCGTACAATGGCCTGGAGCAGCAAAGTTTGCTGGAAAACACAAAAAAAATGGAGTTTCTTATTGCTTATTCCACAAAGTGAACACCAAGAACGTATCTTCGACTCACACACAATGTATTTGAACCTTAGACAACCCAAAACCAACCAACAAACTGACTCAAACTGCCTTTTAACTTCCATGACCATTGGTATTCCAACTTTGTGCATTTTTGCACTTTTACAAGACAACATTTTGACAATATTTGTAAAATATGACCATAAGCACTAAAATGACTCCAATTACATTATGAATGGTCTATTATGACCTTATTAGACTCAAAATACTAAATAGGACTCAACACACCAAAAACCTATTAAAGACCTTATTTACCAAAATGAACTAACATAGTGCTCCTGCACCATATACATATTGATCATATATTTATGTTTATACTTTATGAATATATAAGAATATTTCTAGTCTTTTCAAACCAACAGGGTAAATGAATCAATAAAATCATATACAGCTGTTTCTACTTGAACTTGAAATCCATTCTCAATTATGACACAATGCAAAACTAGCATGATAATAAGACTATCTCTGGAATAAATCTTATGTTTATATATATATATATATATATTCATCACATTTAAAAATTCGTGTATTCAAACTTATTTTCTCTGCTGTCCAATGCAAGAGAATATAGGATTTTAAATGAACTTATACACAGATAAGTATACATAGACAATTCGTTTTCCCTTGCACATGCATATGTTTCTATGCATAAAATTTCTTTATCTATCAAAGTTCTGAATACATAACATTTTGCTACCAGAAAAATGAAGAGAAAATAACATGCCTGTAATATGATATTGTTCCTTTGCAGACTCCACTTTCTAGTTCCTATGCACAACTAGACCAAATGGAGCACCCAGTTCTGCTCTTCCCTTACATATAGGTGCAAAATTAGCACCCCCCCAAATACTAGACACCCCTTGAAGGGAAATACCCCCCCTTTTTATGCTACGCTACAACAGATAACTCCGCTACAAACCACTCTCCCTTCCTTTATGCAACCCACTAATATTCATGCCTCCCCTCATAACAGCAAAATAAGCCTCCCTTATGCGACGCAACAAACAGTTACATGGCTGTTTTAATTCCATAATGGAAGGCATTCAAACGTAAACCATGCCAAGAATAATGCCAACCAAATTTGCACAAAGCCTCCATGTGAGGAAAAACAAAAGTAAACTGCCCTTCTACTTCCCTTTTACATGCATTGTGGTAAGCTAACTGCCCTTTCCAACCGCAACATATTAATGTTAGACAATAATGCCTTTTTAAAGATAATTGTAAATGTAAACAAATCTACTGCTGAGAATAGAGGCTAAGGGTTCTATATGTATTCTCAGATTCCAGAATTCTACCAAAATCCTAAGACACAGTTTTCGGCTTCCAGATTTGTTGATATTCAATGTGCTGAATGCAGAACATTATCCGATTTCTATGTTTGCATATCAAGGAAAGATTCACCATAAGTATGAGACGAAACCCTGGCTCTAAGAGACATGTCTCATGAGAGGACGTGTCTCCACAAGTGGAGACACGTCCACTTCATGGGACGTGTTCTTTAGAGCGCGGGTTTAAGATTGTTAGATTTTAGGTGATCAGATTTAGTGCACAGAAAATAATTCAAAATCAGACAAAATGACACAGCATGTACCCTGGGAAAACCCTCCTCTTGAGGGAGAAAACCCAGCAACAAAGATCTCTCTTATATTTGATGCAACAGTGGTAGATTTACAAGAATACAATAAGGTCTAACACAAGACCAATTGCTGATACCAAGCAATAAGAATGACATATAGCATGCTCTGGATCACATCTGGAAATAAGAATAGAATGTAGATCTGATTATGTTTGTTTAGCACTGTAGTCTCCAATTCGCAACCTTTGTCAACACTTGACAGAACTGAACTGGTAAATACACAATTAACTCTGGAACCTGTTCGCTCTTGTATGCACACTCGAATTCCAGATGAGTTCTCACTGTTCCTTTACATAGTCCGCACCATGAAGTGATCGCAGCTAACACAGATCTAATAATCTGATTGCACTTAATGTAATTCGCATTTGATCAGATCGCCCTTCTCTGTTATATTTGCCCTTGATAAAGACGAGCTTCCCTTATTATATACGCACTTGACAATGACGAGCTCCACAGATGTATTCGCACTTCACTGTCACGAGCTTCTCAGATATTTTCGCACTTCACTGTGATGATCTTCCAAAATTATATGTCTATTCGATGAACAAGCTGAGTATAAGTATATGAACCAATTACTTACATGTCGGCCTCAATATATTTCAAATATTCTTTTACAAAGGTCGGCCTTAATTAAACATCACTTAATAAAAGATAAATATCAAAGAGAACTTTTATGTCGGCCCATAATAATAAAATATAATTTGAATAGCCTATGGCTATCATTCAAATTTATTCTTCACTGTGAAACTGAGCTGGAAGGAGCTACCGAAGCTGTCATAACATTAACAAAGATAACATACAGTTAATGATCCGTTAGTATAACACATATACTAGATGGCGATTAAGAATATAAATTCCGATTTAGAATATAACATCAGATATAATTTGGATTTTATACTCATAAATTCGTTTGATATGATTTCCAGAAAAATAAAGATAAACTCAATAAGATATAAATGACGATGGTGCTTGCAGCAATCGTCCTCCATATCTGACCGACGCTATCATTTATTAACAATAATGATTATATATATTATATATCAATCTATCTATCTATCTATATATATATATTTAATATAATAGTAAAATAAACTTCAATAGTTAATAGTTACACAAGAATGATGATTATGACACAATGATATTGCCTCTTGACCATTGCTAGAGACTAGGCCAAAGGATGAGTATGTTTTTGACATAAACTTTTGACAAGACCACACAAGTCAAGACACAAAATTAACTCTTCGGCAACACTGGGAATTTAACAATTTACTTGGATTTTTGACGCAAGACCTATGTGAGTGTGTGTTTGACTCAAGATGGCAATTACGGTATTACCCATTCGTTCATAATGTCTGTACACTTCTTTCTTTCCGGTGGTTCTCTCCCTCTCCATCTAGGAGGGCAAAATTGTTCTTGCATTCAACTTAGAAAGCCATCACAATGGTTAGTCCGTTAATAGTCATGATATCATAATCATTTGATCAAAAGTAATATTCATCCCAATTCTCTGATCCTTTAATAAAATCATTCATATTGCATTATGCTTTTATCTAAGCATTGATTGAAGTAAAATCATTTATTCATGCCTAGTTAAACACATATTTAAAGTAAAAGTTAAAAGTAACTGCAAGCCAAAATTTGGGGTGTGACATTCCCAAAGAACCAAGGACCATGTTCCTACACATACCTACACTCTCCAGTTGAAGAAATTTTGTGAGGAAGAAGCTGTCATCTAAGAGCTCCATAGAAGGAGTCTTTGAATTGCTCCAAGTAGATTTGGTTAATGACACAAATTCTTCCAGAGGTGCACACTTCCCCATACATTTGAGAACAAGAGGTCTGCAATCAATACTTTCTTCCATTGCATTAGTGTAGTTATTCAAAATATGGAAGTCAAGGGGATATATTGCAAAATTCACTTTGGTATCAACCAAGGAAAGTGCTATGGGTTTTTTTGGTAGAGGGAGAGTGGGAGAAGGATCTGGGTTAAGGAAGACATCCATCCTTGCTGGCGGAGAATCCAATCTTCACTTCTTAGCTTGGCTTCTATCCATTAGTGTTGGAGAGGTGTAGGACAGTCATGTAAAATTTGTTTTTGACAAATTCGTTACAGTTTTGAAATGGGTTGGATGAATATTTGTACTCCCAAAATATTTTAGGGCTTGAAGGCTTAGGTTCTAGGTGTGCTTGGGTCGCTTTGCCCCATAAGGGGCTTGAGAGGGTGATAAAAATCCTTTCTTGAGATTCCTACACCATTCTCCTTGGTCCCTATGTTTGTATTCCATTAGTTTTCTTTAGATGAGCGCTCTCCACTATTGAAGTTCCTTCCTTCTTTTGGAGTCGATCAAAGGCCTTACATCCTTTGCCTTTTGCACCTACTGCACCCTTCTTTTGCTGATTCACCTAGCCATACTCCTGCATGCCTTTGCTCCTGCTTTCACACCTTTTTTATTAATTTAATTATAATGATTTTATAATAGAGTAATAAATACATATAATTAATTTATAATGATATAATTAATATATTATATAAATTTTATTATATTGATATTTCTTGACTTCTTTTAGATAGATGTATTTAAGATATCTATACTAGTTTATGAATATTAAATATTTCCAAAATAAATCCTACCCATGGTCCAAAGCAATTGGCATTTCGTGTAATCATACTCATTTTTTAAAAACTCAGCGTTTGACCTCAATATATTATTGGTAGTTGTCCTCACCAACTCTATTAATCAAATTCTTTGAAGGGAAGAAGGTGAGAAGAGATGTCCGACAAGTATCTACATGGAGGAAGCCAATCAATAGAGATGGCAGTCATTTGTGGGTGCAAACCAGCCCGAGGATACTGAGACTTTAACGTCCAACAACACTGAAAGAGGGAAACTTTGTTAAAGAACAAAGTTCCATGCAGGTTTTTATCTCAGGATCAGAGGTTGTCATCTAGAGATCTGAGTCTATGAAGAAAGAAAGTGAGTCCAGATATATTCTCCAATCCAAGAGGGTAGATGGCAAACTCAACCTGGACAATTCGTTGTGCAATTGCCTGTTTGCATCAAATCATATGTTGAAGTATAATAACCTGAGTCCTTTCAGTACATCCCTAGTCCACAAATCCTAAACTAGGCCCCCAAATCTCTAACCCATAAAGAATAGTGGGTTTGAATCTTGATAATAGCATTTAAGAGGAGTATCTATAATGAAATATATCTTAAATGAATATGGAAGCATTGACACTTCAAAACAGTGAGGTATATCGCTTGTAAAGATGCGGTAGAGAAGTACATTTGAGATTAAGAGAGGCTTGTAAATTAAACCTCCAAATATGTGTATGTTGCTGTGATCCCCACCAGCTCTACTTTAAATTGAAACCTATACCTTGGTTTTATTTTACTAAGGTGAACTGCAGGCTAGGAAAAACTGCAGAAATGAGTGAAGGTATCTTATTTTTGCTGCGAAGCATCTGGAAAATGAAAAAGAACCAGATCATCTTCAAATTGGAGATTAGAAATCAGGACTTGGTGCGGTATACGGTCATCATGAATGCAAACATGTTACTTGAAAAATTCTTCAAGTTCATCAATATAAATCCCAAAACAAATCAATGAGAGAGGGTAGAAAATTGGAAACAAGTCTAAGTTTATCCAATAAGAATACACAATCTTCAAATAATACAAATTAGTCTGGGATACTATAATGGATATAATTGTAAGGCACAAGTAGAAACTATTACTGTTATCTGCATTACAAACAACAGACTTACCTATACAGCTTTAAGAACATAAGATGTATCTAAATTTCTCAGATGAAGACAGTGGCTTGGCAATTTTAGACATGAATCTTCAATACTGTTTTGTGTGTTTTATCAGTTGCAGTCTGTTGAAGATGGCTTTGACTTTCTAGTGGTGCCTGAAACTTGTCCTTATGTCCGAAAGAATTGGTATAATTTTAACAATATTGTACTGATAACTAGGACAGGAGATTCTTCAAAGAATGAGTTTGGAAATCAGAGTAACATTTAATTTTTTTGAATTCCTTGTGAAACGTGTCTCATTCTTTTCCTTTTTGGGACTCAGCACAGAGGGAATAAATAATTTTATAATGGCATTGGCAGGCTAACCATTCAAGATTTCATTTAAAAAAAATTAAAGCATGCAAAATTAGCTGTGGTCTCTTTTGCTTGTTAATTATATTTACATATCTTCACTATTTGGGAATCAGATTTTTTGAAGGCATTCTTACAGGTAACACAGGCCATGCTTTGCAATTCACATACTGTTCAAGAGATAACTCCCACCTGACAACTGTGTGTTTTTTCCTTGATCATTTATGCAGAAAAGCACCAAATTCTTTGAAGATTATTTTGGATTCTTGAAGTTCTTTCCATTGATATTTCTCTATTAAGCTTCTTGTGCCTACGAGATAAAAGGAATTGCCAGTTATTCAAAAAAAATCCTCAAAGTCTGTAAGAAATATTTTTGATTTTAAGCTTTATATTGACATTCAAATAGAAGATTTTGTGCCACTTGCTGTAAAGATGAGCTTTGTGTTTCGAGGGTCTCGAGGAGACATAGAAAGTGGATTTCCCGGTTTTATTCCAGAGAGGCGCACTGTGGTATGTTTCAAAATTAAATGTATTTCTTAATACTTGTGGCTCCAGTACTTTGATACATGTTATTTTGGAGAGAATCATGCTTTCACTTAAAGTGGCTGGAATTGCAGCAAGACTACATTCAGATATAATTCTAAAATTAGTTTAATACGCTGTCTTTACTGTTTATGACTAATTACAAAATGCATTTCTGTTTACTCTTTTCCAGAGAATACATAATGGTGGGCGTTCAATAAATGCTAATCCTATGGCATTTCTGGCCACAGGTGTTTTTTGGGGTTGCATCATGTTTTACATTTGATTCTGATTGTAATTATTTTCTGTTAGTGGAAAATTTATTTTGTTACATTTTTGAGACTGCTTACTGATGCTGTTGCAGTGCTTTTCTTATTCATGATCTTAAATTCCCATCAAATGTCTCCAAATTTTCTGGTATGTCTAATACACCAACAAATTTGATTGTATGGCCTTTCTCAAATCATAAATCTGGTTATGGCAATTAATTCTTGCATTTTGTGTTGATTTAGACATGAAGAAAATTATCTGAAAAGTACAGGGATATATTAAATCCTTATTTTATTGTAGCCCATTGTTCAAGATGCAAGGATAATGCACATAAGTGGATATAATACTTTTAATGTCCAATTGTATTATTTGCAGTTGTGGCTGGGCCTTGGGGTATTTTTGATGGCAACCAGCCTTCGTATGTATGCAATGTGTCAGCAGCTACAAGCTCAGGCACAGGCTCATGCTGCAGCAGTTGCTGCTGCAGCTGGAGGTTTAGTAGGTCATACTGAATTGCGGTTACGTATGCCACCTTCCATAGCATTTGCAACAAGAGGCCGGCTACAAGGTCTTCGTCTTCAGCTTGCTCTGCTTGACCGGGAATTTGACGACCTAGGTATCTCTGCATTATCACACCCAATTGTAAACTTTTAATCCCACTGTATCACCTTAGGCTCAAATAATTAGAATGTTTAGGCAGAAATTCCTAGCATATTTGACATGAATAATTTTTCTTGGTCTTTGACTTTTTTAGTTTCTCTGAAACTTTTGATTAGCTTTTTAGGCAGTTTTGAAGGCAGATATTTTGGTAAATGACATTACGGAACACAACATATTTCATAATATAGCATTTGATCTCTATTAGAGAATGATTGAGAGGGTAATGTAGAAATTAGAAACTGCGCTTGATTACTGCTGGTAGAAATGAAATGCATGTTGGAAGAAAAAACCACTTATATCAAGTTTTACTATAAGGCTGATCAGCTGCTTGAATTTTTTCAAAGATTATGATGCATTGAGAGCACTGGACTCGGACAATCCCCCTGGTGTTCATTCAATGAGTGATGCAGAGATAAATACATTGCCAGTTCATAAATACAAAGCCCAGTCTCGTCAGTCTCCTGTTGGTGAACAGCTTGGGTAGGTTCCAAGGCTACAACTTACTTAAGTTAATTCATTTTTTGAGATAATGAGTTTGGTGCTTATTAAAAAGGTTTATTTAGCAAAATAATTTAAATATTTTTCTCTTGGAATATGGTCTGGCCTTTGGCATTGATTTTCTGTACATTGTTCCCTTAATTTTAAAATATTAAGAATTTCATTTTCTTTTCAGAGAAGGCACATCTTCACAACGACAAAATCCATCTTGCACAGTATCAAAGGAGATGGGAATGGTAAGTCTCTTTTTACTCTATATGAGAATATCGCAGTAACATTATATACACATTTTTGTATGTTTTACCAAAAACAGACCATTGTTTAATTTTTTTTTTTTCTTTAGATGACATATATTTCAAATACTGCCATTGAATTCCATATATTTCCAATTCACAAACAAGTGAATAGGTTCTTTTTTGACAAGGCAGGTTTACATGGAAATTCTTGGTATTAATCACCATAGTGCTAGAGTGTGTGATTTATGCTTAGGTTTAAGAAACTCAATCATCCTCTAAAGCTTCATGAAGGTTGTAAAAGTTTAATGCTTTTCACTGTATTCTATTTCTTTGATTTAAAGCCTTCTAGATTGGCTCTTCATGGATGGAAATTTAGCACTAGATTGTCCAATGAAGTCATGACCAGCTGTCAAAGACCAGGAGCTGTTTTTCTTAATGCATTAAATAACGGCTGGGTTCCTATGAAGCTAAAAGAAGGAAAACTACAACAAAGAGTGACACAAATCTATTTATAAACAAAATAAAAAAACTGAAATCAGGATTGACAGAGCCTGGACTTAGTGAAGATAATACAAAAGAGTGACTATCCTAGATTGGGTTTTCCTTTGGCAGGGATAAAGAAAGGAGATTCCCACAGATAAAGTTTAGTGAGCAAAGAAAGAAACCTACTCTTCTATATGCTGCTCTGTACTTAACTAGTGGTTTGAATACTTTCTGAGTACTAGTGAAATTCGAAAAATTCAGGGGGAATAAATACTACCCACTTATACTTCTTTAGGTATGCAGTGCAGAACAAATTAAAATAGACTACAATCTTCATGAAAACAAACCATATATAGTGTTGTACACAGTCATCATCATATCACAAGAGATTGCGACAAAACATAAACAGACCGTCTCTATCACTAGATTTGGTCATTATGCACATGGCCTTAAATGCAGGTCCGACTTACTTATGATCTGTCATTAGACATGAGATACAGATCCTTGAAGCCAAATAGCACATACAGGAAAAGGAAGGGTTAGGTGCCATGATTGGCCACAAGGGTCATGATGTTTGTTGCAAAGATGGTTGCCGTTGCACCAAAAGATCAACTTGTTAATGCCCGACACAACCACGAAAGTTAATGAATCCACGGGAGGCACTTAAGCCATGTCACGAACCCGAGCGTTGTGCTCAACAACACTAGGAGACCAAGGGTGCACACCTTGCAACAGTCCACCCCTCCCTAGCGCAAGTGAGGGATTCGAACCCATGACCCAGGCTCTAATACCAATTGTTGCAAAGACAATTGCCGTTGCACCAAAAGATCGACTTGTTAATGCTTGATACAACCACCAAAGTTAATGAATCCACGAGAGGCGGTTAAGCCATGTCACGAATCTGAGTGCTGTGCTGCACAACACAAGGAGACCAAGGGCACACACCTTGCAACAATGCCAACCATTTACAACTCAAAAAATTGATCTGTGCTTAATTACATTATTGGTGTAAACACATCATCCAATGAACTTATTGGCATTGTCTCTCCCCTTATTTTGGAATGCCTTTTCTGACAGGCCTGCATCTTTGATTCTTTTTTGGGTGAGGGGTATTGGCTTCTTCTGAATATGGCATCACTAAAATTGGATATGTGGCAGCCCTGATTGGAGTAGAGCAAGGACTTGTAGGTTCCTTTCTCAATAGTGATACTTTCTTTTCAATAAATGAAACTTCGATTGAGCTTTATCATGTACTTTCTCTTCTTCCTCTTGCTTTTTAATATACACAAGAATTTGTGTTGTTGGCATTCCATGTTCAGCCTACTGCAGTCTTTGATTCCCTGGCTGGGAATACACACAAATGGGCTTTCATCTGACTTTACAAAATCTTGTATTTTTTGAGGCACTCATCACGATGTCTAGCATAATCACTTCATGGAATCTACTCTATCATTGTCATGTGTCTCCAAAACAGTGAAAAGGGTTGGTTTTGACAGTTTGTGCTATTCCTTGGCCCAAAAAGCTGGAGCTTTAACTTCCAGCGGAAATCCCTGTAGCTACAAGATCTAAAACAAACACAAATTTGGGAAAAATGAACAAATCCTATCCTAGGCTATGTTTTAAAACTAAGTAACTGGTTCAGGTTTGGGTATGTGGTTTTGGTATGCAGATTAGGCAAAAAAAAAAATTGGGGTTGGGTAAGTTCATACAAAAACATATAAAAATCATAAATATATACATATTTTAACTGTATATAAAGATTTAATGCCTTTGGATTGTATATGTTTTGTCTAAAGATTAAAAATAAGCTAAAAATTATAAATAAACTAAAGATAATAGGTTAAATAAATTAATAATCTATATCTATCTATTTGTATATATTATTAAAGATTAGGTTATATTATAAAATTTAAATATATCTCAGCATGATACAAATATATAGTTATTCAATTTAATATACAAAAAAGTTATATCTAAGATTTAAATTTATGTATAAATACAAATTGTATAAATTAAATATATCTCAGTATAGGGAAACAAAAATTAAAGTGGTCAAAGAACAAAAGGAGCAGGCTAATTTTGAGGTCTATGGGGGTAGTGGAAAATTACATGACCACAGGGGTTTGGAGGTGGTGCCCCTAGTAGGGTTGAGGGGCATCGCCCCTTGCAGGGTACAGGGGCAGCGCTCTTGGCATATTCCCTGTTGTGGTATAGGGTGAGGTTGAGGGTTGAAGCCCCCACTGCCAAGACCAAACTAAGGCATTTGAGACCCCATGGACCTTCATGGCGCATGCCATCTTTTATAATTTTATCACTATATTTTCAACTTTTCTCTAGCACCATGTCCTCACTATTTTTGGCCAATTCTTCATTCTTCAAAGAACTAATGGTGAAGCTAGAGAACCTAATTGGTCTAAATGATGAGGGCTATGGAGTTGAGGATAGGAGCCTGGAATATCATTATTCTTGAATCTTTTCAAATACTTGAACTTCTAAACCCTATCTTAGCCTCAAACCCTTCTCTCAGGGTGTTTTGTCACTTGGGTTCTTTTGCTAGGAAAAATAGGAGCATAAAGTGTAAAAAGTGAACTAATGAAAATGCAAAATCATGGTTTTTTTATAAATTCTACACCAAGCAAGTTAATGCCAGAAAATTGTGAGTCTAACTTCAAAACTTAGCTGAGTTGTCATCCAAAACTGGACAGTCCTCGACAACAACTCAGCTCAGTCTTTGCACATGAGTCATGCCAACTTAATTAATGCAGCCTGCAAAAACATTTCATGAGTCAAGTGGAGTCTTTCAGATACTCGGTGAGTTTTCAAACTATAATGTGATCTATAATGAGGAAGTGGATAAACTTGGGATAGATTGTAGACAAAGCTCCTTAAAACACTAAGAATGCAATACTAATATTTTATCAATCGTAATGCCAACAAAAGCATTATTTTTGCCAAAAAGTTGTAATATGCATGATTCAAAGCAGGAGAAAAGTGGAAAATTAATTAAAGAAATAAGCCTTTTTTTCCTTTCAAAAGAATTTTAGCCAAAATGGCTACTAAGGTGTGAAAACGCTATACACAATTGCACAAGGAGAAAAAATTGTTGATGTTATAGCGGCAGGAGATATCTTTCTCTCAAAATTAAATGATGAATAATTAATAAGGCAAGTTGGCCTTAATTACAAATTATGTTTTATATTTTTTATTTCTTAAAGGAGCCGACCTATATGAAGAGACACCTTGTTTTGTATATATACAAGGTGAAGTTATTTCATCAAATCATCAATTCTATAACTTCAAGTTCGCACCTTAGTAGCAGATCATCATTTGATAGCAACAAATCAATTTCAAGGAGAATCATATTGATTTGTACTCTACATCAAGGAGAAGTGTCTGCTTTATTTGTATTTAACTCAGCCTTGAGTAAGGCCAGACTTGTAAAGCAGATTTCTGCACTTTTATTTGATATATAAGAGATATATATTTTGTTGGGTTTTTTCTCCCTTGAGTAGGAGGGTTTTCCCAGGGTAAACTATTGTGTTCTTTGTCTCATGTGTTGCATTTTCTGATTGCTTACATTTCTGATCCTAAAACTAACAAAATTCAAAACAGTCCCTTTTTTATGCTTTTGGCAAAAAAGGCTCTTTAGTTGCAAAAATGTGACATGCAATGAGAGAATTTGAAAGAATGAGAAAGAGAAGCCTCCCCTTTTCCCTTTTTGAGATTTTTGACCAAAAGGGGTTTTAAGACACAAAAAAGTGATATATGATGGAAAATTGGGATTTTGGAAGGGAAAGATTCTTTTTTCAAAAGGATAAAAGGATTCAAAAGTGCAATTTGCACGATTTCTCTGATTTTTCACTCAACTTTTTTATTTTTCAAAATTTTAAATTTTATCCTGACTCTACTAAACTTAATGGATTCTACATTAACACAAATATGGGAAATTTTTGAACGATAACTAAGATAAATTGAGGGTGTTTGGTGGGGGTGTGACATTATGGTATGTGTTTCCTAAGATTGGTTTGAGAGAATTGGTTATCAGGCTGTAAACCTTTATTCTCACTATATATGACTTAATATTAAATGTTAACTCTTTTTAGTATTGCTGATGTGGAGTTGATTGACTAATATGTTTAGAAATTGAGGCTCATTATACCAACCCTTAAGATGGCTTTGAAAACTTTAAACATTGCCATTAAGAATTAACAAACTATCCTTGTAATGAGTCTCTTTTCTAATGTTGTATTAGTTGTACTCATATACTTATCACCCATTTATTTCAATAAACCTGATTGCGGAAGAGAGGGTTGAATTGCATGGCTCCCACTATTGGCATTAGGAACACAAAGCAAGAAAGCAGATAGTTGTTGGATAAAATCCTTTTGATTGGGGGCATACAATCCCACAAGGTATTCTAATTTCTAGGAAATATAAATTATAATACAAGGAAGTTGTGTGCTTTCAAAGGACACTAAATGGGGCTTTAAAGCATGTAGCAATTAAAATCTAGACAACCACTTAGAAGAGCATAATAGAAAAGTAGGGATTTGTGTTGCACAAATGGGGAATATTGTTCTGCTATGAGTAGGACTAAGGTTCTGCAAGGGTTTGGGAAGGTTCCATGTCTGTACTAGTTTGGGGAAGGGGTTTAGATCCTGCAGAAGGGAGAAATGATGAAGAACTTAGTGTGGCGCTGAAAGTGTTTTGACACTTTTGACTTGACATGTTGACAATCTTTGCTTGTATGATGATGAATGTATAGAGAATGATAGATATATCTCAGTTCTTATTTAGTTGACATATTCACCTTTGTCCCTAGATTTATAGCATATAACAGATCTACCCACTATTAGTATGAACTCGAATATTTGGATCTACCTTTAGCTTTGTTAAGAATTGCCTTGTTAGGCATTACTATCTAAAATTTAAGCATCTTAGTCCTACTCATAGCTGCCAAATCCAGCCAGATCTGGATTTTTTGATTTAGTCAGATTTGTCTGATTTGGTTTGGACTTTTTGATTCCTATATGAATTTAACTGGTTTTTTGAAAATTCTGGATTTCTGAATTGTTGACTCCATGAACAAACCAATATTGCAAAGCTGGTAGCTGTGGTCCCACTTAAAAGACTGGTATCCTTACTTGTGGAGTTTCATCATAAAACATCTTAAATCATCTTTCTAATATATCTATGCTTGATAGTTTGTTCATGGTAAACTTCTTTTAGTCCAAAGAAGCTGTATATTGTGAGATTTGCCAAGATCTCTGGACAAAATACTGGTATCACCACTCCCCTGCAAGTTAGAAAACAGAATATGCAAAGCAACACGCGAAAATAGATTGATCAACATGAATTAATTAGCTCACGAAATGGAGATGTACATATAGGAGATGGGAAGTGTAACTGTCACCAAGAATAGTGGAGAAGACTAGACAATTGACTCCCACTAACTAGGATTGGTGGTGAGTTAACTCCACAAGACTAGTAAGCTAACTCCATGAGACGAGCTAGCTAACTCCACGAAACCAGCACACCTAAGCAAGCTTAACTCCATTGTAGGAATAATCCACAATGAACAAATGAAGATAAACAATATCCTACACTAACAGCCCCTCTTAAGCATAGCTTAGGCAGACGCAAAGAAATTGGGTCCTAACAACTAGGCTTGATAAGGTACCCAAGTACAGTGCAATCTCTCATAAAGTGGACAAAGGTAGAAAATCTAGTGAGAAAAAAAGCCCCAACCCCGCTTGCCCCTCTCCACAAAAAAGGAACAAGAGAGAAAAGAAAGTGAAGAAGATAGGAGGACTCATGATGACCCCCCAAGGACTACTTCTATCATACAAGTACAAGAAATACTCCCCCATAGGAGAGAAAAAGAGAGACAATGGAGGCCCCAATAAGATGATAGATCCTGCAATGTTGAGTGATGCTTGAAGAAGAATGCGTAATGTGATCCTTGAATGTTAAACAACATTTCTCCCTCGTGGAAGAAAGTGAACTATAGATAGGTGCATGAAATCTTCCCATGTGAGAAGAAGAGAAGTCTCAGAATGATGCACAATATCCAAAGACAATGATGTGATCTTTGAAAGCTGCTCAAATGCTCCATGTGTAGGTTGATGTAGAACAAGAACCAAAGATGTAGATGTGGTGACAATAGTGTTGATGTGGTTGTCATCAAAAGTGCTTGCCAACTTTGTAAAATGGGATTCACTAAATAAGCCTGATATGCCTGTCAAGTAAGCATACCAATCAATTGTAGTGGAAACACAACTATGAAGATCTTGTTGCTCTGAATCATGAGAGACCAAAGGTGTAGGAACACTCAACCCTAAAGAAGTAGGAGGTGAAGGAGATATGATATCAGTGTGACGTGTAGGAACCTATGAGAAGGATAGAACTCCGAGTTTCAAATAACCAAACTGTATCTCCTTTTTCATGGTGAAGGTATTGGTGTCATCTATACTCAAACCATCATCAAAGTCGACAAATTCAAAGGAAGAAAAGGAAGACAACTTGGAAACATGATCAACATGTCTTGTAGCAATGATGTCTTTACTATGCAAATCTTTGATGATCACTGAATGTGGTGTAAACTCAATTGTGATCTCTGAAGGTTGCTCAAATGCTCCATGCGTAGGTTGATGTAGAACAAGAACCAAAGATGTAGATGTGGTGACAATAGTGTTGATGTGGTTGTCATCAAAAGTGCTTGCCAACTTTGTAAAATGGGATTCACTAAACAAGTTTGATATGCCTATCAATTAAGCATACCAATCAATTGTAGTGGAAACACAACTACGAAGATCTTGTTGTCCTGAATCATGAGAGACCAAAGGTGTAGGAACACTCAACCCTAAAGAAGCAGGAAGTGAAGGAGATATGATATCAGTGTGAGGTGTAGGAACTGATGAGAAGGATAGAACTCCAAGTTTCAAATAACCGAACTGTATCTCCTTTTGCATAGTGAAGGTATTGGTGTCATCTATACTCAAACCATCATCAAAGTTGACAAAATCAAAGGAAGAAAAGGAATACAACTTGGAATCATGATCAACATGTCTTTTAGCAATGATGTCTTTACTATGCAAATCTCTGATGATCACTGAATGTGGTGTAAACTTAACTGTTTTTAATTTACTACTATGTGTGATCTGATAAATGGAAAGAAGATTATTGGATAAGGAAGGAACATAAAGTTCATCATTGAATGTTTCTTCACCAATCTCAATAAATCCTTTTCCATAAGTTGATAGATAGGTGTTGTTTGCCATCAAAATTGGTGTGAATGAACGAGGCTCAAATGTAGAGAACAGTTTCCTAGATGCAGCCACGTGGTGTGATGCCTTGGAATCAAGAAGCCACTTTTGTGATGTGGTGTTTGCAAAAGCAAAGAGTGCCATACCCTTTTTCTTACCTTTGTCTGAATGTGTAGATGATGTGGATGGAGAAGGGGAAGAACCACCTGTCCATGATGTAGGTAACTGAATTTGATTTTCTTTTTGAAGATGCCTTTATTCATCAATTTCTTTTTTATAGCATCGGTGTTGTTCATGTCCTTGTTTTTTACAATAACATGGGAGCCTTTCCTTATAATTTTTCCCTTTTGATGAGGGAGATGAATCAGATGGAGTCTTTGATTTTGTGCTTTTATCTTGATCCTTAGTTTGCATCTTTGCCTTAGATTTTGGATCCTTAGTTGCAACAAGAGCTTGTGGCTTTGAAGACTCCATTCTACCCATTTGAATTAGTTTGTTTTGCTCCATAGTCAAGTCTGTAATCAGGTTATCTAGAGAAGGCATTTTTCATGTTGTTCCAAGAGCCCTTTTAGTGGAGTAAAACGTAGATACATACACAGAATAATCAAGACCTAATTTGGAGAGTATGGAAAGAACTAGTTGATCCTCTTTTTTGTCTATTCCACATTCTTTCAACTGCAACCTTAGTGATTTGAACTTAGTGAAGAAGTCCTCTAGGGTGTCAAAGGAATTGGTGCTCAAACTTATGAGCTCATTCTCTAACTCATGACCTTTCATTTCGTCCATCTCCCCAAAAAGTTTCACTAATGCAAGCCAAAATTTATTGGGTGAGCTCAAGGATTCTACATGAAAGAAGAGTTCATGAGACACATTAAGACACAAGAATCCAAAGGCTTGATCACATTTGTTAAACCACTTTTCTTTAGCTTCCTCAGCAATAGGTTCTTTCTCAGTGCCCATTGTTACCCTATACAACCTTTTGTTCTTTAACACAAGTTGTACTTTTAGTTTCCAATCATGATAATTGAAGGGTGTTAAAGGCGTGACAATCTAATTTGAATCCATGCTTTAAAGGAAATGTTGTTGTAGAAATAGAGATGTGGAAGGAAGGTAGGAAGAGCACAAAGACATACCACACAACACCCCCCTTTGATTCATTATTAGATCCTCCCTAGATTTTGGCACTTTATATGCTTAGTGCATAGACAAGTCCAATGGAATGCACAATGGCACTTCATAATTTCAGTGTGATGGCATTTCCAATGGATTGGACATTAAAAAAAAAATCTCTCTAAAAAAAACGGCACTCAATTTTGAGTTGCCTATCAAAAGTTACAATAATTTTACTATTTCCCTATGTCGCCTATTTCACTTGCACTTACAATTTTTAATTTGCCTTTCCAAGGGAGAAATAGAAAGGGCGTTGAGATTGAGCCCTCATTAGTAGGAATCCCAGGGTTTTAGCCTTCAAATGACCATACCATGTGACCAAGGGTTAAACCATTTGATGGGTTCCCCCCCTTATTTGCTGATGTAACTTTGGTGCTAGCAGTATTTAATTTGACATGCCATGGCTTGTCCAATTGCCCTTTCTGTGGACAAACATGCCACAACCCATCCAATCACCCTTTGTGTGAACAGATCGGCCCTCACATGGCCTTCCAATGTTGCCGCCCTCAAATGGCCTGCAAACAAGGCAGATTTTGTGCCTCTATTGATTGGTTTGGCGCAACCTACAGTGATATCAGCCTACACACTTTTTTGGTCATCCATTGCCTTGGTCCACCTCACGCTTGTGATGGTTGGATCTTACATGCTTAAATTGGCCTCATTGCAGCAATAATCGATCAGATATTGACTTGCTTGTAATGATAATGGATCAGCCTCTTGGACGCCAAGCCTTTGTTCGATGGATTCTCTTCACCTTGCCTTCGTTGCAATGAATCCTTGCCTTTTCTGCAATGAATCAGGTTGCAACCAATGGCCTCTCCATGGATTAGATTGGGGTTTCCCACATTGGTTAAAGGTTATTGCATGGAGGCACCAAAATGTTGTGCATTAACATGCCTTGATTGGCCCTTAACACAGCTTCAAAATTGTGTTCGGTGCTTGGATTGAGCCTTAACACACTTGAATATGCAGATAGCTTGCCTTTGCCAATGCTTCAACGAACACATGAAAAAAGAACAAATCAGATTGCATGCACCTATGCTTTTGAAGAATAAACTTAATAGATTAACAGACTAGCAATCAAATTCTAGATTGACTTTGATACCATGTGAGATATGCCAAGATCTTTGGTGTAACACTCTACTTGTTCTACAGTTTAAAAATGTAAACCAACTACCAGTTTCAGCCGAAGTTTAACTATCTTGTTTTCATGCTAGGTTTCCTTTGCAGTTTGAACGGAAAAGAAAATCAATTTTTAAATAATTACCTCATATTCAATTTCACAACTAACTCTTAAACTTTTAGTTTCAGCTGAAAGGAAACAACTAACTGTTTTCAAATAACTGAAATCATAGAAGAACATTAACTAACTTTCAGATTTTCCATTTCAGTTGAAAGAACAAACAACTGTCTAAATATTCAACTGCAGATTTTTACATATAAACAATTAACTAAAATAAGTTAACATTTATTGCAGCATTGATATTAAACTTAAATAAGCAAAGGCATGTACTTGGAATTACGAGAGAGAGAAAAGAATACAATATGAGATCATCATTATGTTGAATTGCTTGAACAACTTTATCTTTGAGAGAAAGAAAAATATCATCAAGGGCTTTTCCGCCCATCCAAGACCTACTGGTTTTCCGAGTTTCTTCAACTGAAGAACTCGATCCTTCACGAAGGTAATCAACAAGGATCAAATTATCATCATGCCATTCTGAGCCTGGTGTCATGAACCTCTACCGCTGGTCGATCCCTCCTCTGTAGGTACCTCCTAACCAGAAGGATCATTCTTACCAGAAGTATATCTGGTTCATGATAGTTGACCAATGCCTAACTGGCATTATACCTTGGCCAAGAATTTTTTTATCATTATTGGCACTCCTGTGCCGTCAGCACTCTCAGCCTTGCTCAACATTTAATATTTTTATTTCTTTATTTGATATAATCTATATTTCCGAAGTTTCATCTTGCAACATGAGTTTCCAAACAAGTAAAGTTCTTTCAGAATTATAGAGATGAGAAAGGGTGTAGAAGGCTCAGACCAAAATTTCCTCTTAGTTTAGGGTTATATCTTAACTGCAAAGTTTCATACATATTAAAAGAGATTCATTCGGCATAGAGGATTTTCAAGTCTCACATATATATCCCATAAAAGACTCAGGTGAGCAAGAAAGTGCAATAAACCAGCTTCTAATTACAGAGGAGAAAATTCGGTTTAACCAGATAGGGTAAGTTCTTCAAGTAATATTCAAATGGTTCAAATTGAACCCATATTCAGAATTATATCACTCACAGAGATAATTTTGATGGCAAGAAAAGATAAAGGTTCGGTTCTCCTACAGAAAATCCCCTGACAGACCAACCCCAAATGGTAATATATATACCCTGTTCTCCTTTTACTAACAGAAAGACGAGAATGAACAAGAATTACTTTTCTAAACATTAGATGTTCAACAAGATGAAATCATCGATGCAAATAAACATTGAAGTTTTTATACATTAACTTGCCTGAATAAGAAGATTCAAACTCGAAGATCCTAGCTCTTTTTTCGTCTGAAGAACACGTCAAGCTACGAGGCCACCAATACTTTCAGACAAGAGAGAGATGGAGACGTGATTTCAAGAACTAGAAACTACCACCTCCCAGAAGATTGAAATGCGAATTATTTTTCAAACTCAACCGCGTATAGCTTCCATAGAAGATAATTGAGAATGATCACTGATGAAACGTCAACAAGAATGGAGAAGAGACAGAAGAAAGGAGTGAGTACGAATCTAGAGAAAGCGGTGATGGTGAATGGTTTCCCCACAACAAGAAAGAAAGAAATTGGGCTGCGGCTGATGAATGATTGAAAATGGAGTGAGTCTAGCTTTATGTTCAGTGCTAACCAGACGCCAATACCACAGAATGCACTCAAAGCGATAGCCAAGAAGAGATTGAGTGAACACTGCGAAAAGGAGAAGAATGAAGAGCTCGAAAACGAAAACGAAAATGAAAGACTAAATTATACGGCTCAATACCATCAGCCAAGAAACCTCTTGACTGCCCATGATCTTGGGCGTTTCAAACATGAGAGGATGGCACGTGAACGAAAATTACCTCCTCCAAAATCACCGACTCCCAAATCCAATTCCATTAATTTTCGATTTTAAGCCTTTCATATGTTTTCATATTTAGATTGATGGAATAAGAATTATAACTATTGTTGTTAATTTAATATTTTATAACCATTGGAATCTCCTAGATATATTCCGAGAATTGGTTTGCTCAACTCCAAAGGAGATTATTAATAAATAATTTGAATTAACTTGTTTCTTAATAATTAAATTAAATTACTTATGGCCAAGGTTATGACTTCGATGCAACTATCTTACACTGACTCAAGGTTTGATGATAAAATTGATCCATTGTTAACTATGTCCTCTCCCTGATGATATTTCCCTTTCCCCTCGAGTGTTGACGATCTTGCAACCACTTGACAAAAAGACTAGGGTTAGACCATTCACAATGTATATAAATACATGTTTAAATATGATCTCATCATCATCATATACATTTTCGCATATAAAAGAAAATCATTCACATTTACATTTACAACATATAAAACAATTATTTTATCCTCAATTTCACATTCTCATGCAAAAGCAGTTACTTGCAACTAACATAACGACCATAATTTCATTGCCATAAATATGTTAAGTTAGAGGGGATGTAACATTTGGACAGAATACTAGTATCAATACGCCTCTACAAGTTAGAAAATAGAATATGTAAAGCAACACATGAAAATGGATCAATTGACATGAATCAATTAGCTCACAAAATGAAGATGTACATATAGGAGAAGGGAAGTGTAATTGACACCAAGAATGGTGGAGAAGACTAAGCAGTTGATTCCCACTAACAAGGACTGGTGGCGAGTTAACTCCATGAGACTAGCTAGCTAACTCCATGAAACTAGCACACCTAAGCAAGCTTAACTCCGAATATAGGAATAATCCACAATAAGCAAATGAAGATAAATAATATCCTACACTAACATATTTTATGAAATAGTCATATAATTTCATTCCACCATCTCTTTCAACTTCTCTTCAACAAGTGTTTGTTCAAAGCCCTATTGGAAGATACAACTTAAAGACTAACTTCCACTCTACTTTTTTGAAGTTGTTGATGGTCACATATATTAGCATCTCGTTGCTGGCACTGGCAGTATGCTATCAATTGTAGTCACAAATTTATGCATGTATGGCAAACAGTTGTAATTTCAGAATTTATTTTTAACTTCCTCTCATATTAGAGTGGAATGAAATTGAATTAATTTCCATTTTATTGATCTTAATTTGTCAAGAAGGTGATTTACTAATATTTAGTTAGGATGATGGCAGCTGATATTTCAGTGTCCTTAAACTAAATGATGATTAATTACATAGTTAATATTTTCCTTGATTTTTTCTGGGTTTAAATACACACATGAATAAATAAATGATTTATGTAGTATTATATGCTTATAGCTTGTTCATTTCTCACTTTATAGTGATAAAATCAAATATCATGCTTGCAATTATAGCCATATGTCTGATTTTATAGTACGGATCTGAGTATTGGTTAAGGATTATTTTATTATCTCAATTTTTTTATATGTTATTGACTCTGAGTTTTTCATGACACAGAAGAAAACTGATTCATTGAACACAGAGGGCAGTGAAAAAGGACAAGAAGAAGAATTGACTTGCACTGTTTGTCTGGAGCAGGTTAATGAAGGAGAGTTGATTCGTAGTTTACCTTGTTTACATCAGGTAACTGAATTCCTCAACTACTTAATCTAGTAATTTTCAATAGCATTCCTAATATTCCTGTAGATTTTTTAAAGGTCTACTTATTCAATTGATTCAGGAGCGAGCCCAATAGGGTGGTTACTGACAATCATAAATCATTTTCTGTTATGTGGCTGTGTAATATTTGTAACTTTTAAATAATGTAGGTGTTAGTTTTATGATCAGATTAGAGCACAGAAAATTAATTCAAAAATTCAACTCAAGAACACAGCAGATACCCTGGGAAAACCCACCACTTGAGGGAGAAAAAACCCAGCAACAATATATCACTTATATATTGAATCACAACAATAATTGTCTCCTTACAAGAGGCCGATATGAAGGCCAAGATATAAGCACCAAAATATGATGCAACACAGAAATACAATGAGGCAATTCGCTGATAATGAACTACAGCCTTCAACAATGTCGATCTGCTCTTATGGATGAACTCGCACTTGAGATGAATGAGAATGGAATGAATCGATGACAAATGAAGTGCAACCAAGGTGAATAAATACAATGTGAAGGGAGAGACGTGACTCTCCAAGATCAACATGTCGGCCTTATTCAAAAAGCATGTCTCTTATGACAAGAAGTCGGCCTCCTTAGAAAATCGCGCCTCCAAGATAAATCGTGCCACTTCACATTAATTAAATATTAATCATCATTTAATAAGTGACACATCATTTCATGAAATCGCTATTATCAATTAAATAGCCGATAGGCTACAATTTAATTGATATCTTCATGCGATCTGGGCTGGAAGAGATGACTGACGCTGCATGAACATCAACAGTAGGATATATTCACAGCTAGCTCCAATGCTGCACAAATGTCACTGAATCACTGAAGGTTATTAACTATAGTCTTTGCCTTTACCATCCAGTGGACATTTCTTGATTTAATATATTCATCATCTTTATATCCAGATTTATTTAACCACATCTGTGTACCCATATGTCCTGGCATTTTTATTATCCTGGACTCCGTAGACTTAGTCCAAAAGGCAGAATACTCTCTTTATAGCTAGTCCAAAACAAAGGAGTGTGATAAGCCACCTCCATGTTGCAGCTCTAATAAGGACATTAATTTAATTGTTATTTCAAACCATACAAAAAACTTCTGAATTTGCTTGAAAACATGTGGAGCACGCCTATAGAGAAATGGTCACAGTCTCACAGCTACACCAAAGATAAAGTAAGTAACGTGCATCTGCAAATCTAAAAAAAATGGAGGAAATAATTCTCCAGAAGATGTGAAAAGATCATGTATAGTTGTATTAATATGAAAATAGAACAGTCATATAGAGAGGCATAAACCTTTGTTGCTAACAAAATTAGTAGCTTCCCACATAAGCACCCGTCAAATCAAAATGCATTTATGTGATTATCCCAACCAAATCATGATGGCTTACCCTTCACTGTACTAGAACTAACACTGTACATAACATTTTAGCATAAGTATAAAATAGCCTATATACATAGAAATTATTCAAATGTTGCATTTAGGATATGCAACATGCCCTCCTCCTTGTGAAGTGTTGTCCTCAAAGATTGAGTCTGAAGCATCCTTTTCTTTTGTTGGTGCTTCTTGCTTGGCTTAGATATTGACTGCTGGAATGCACATAAGATTTGAGATTGATCTTCATTGGTGAATTGCATGAAGCCATTGATTGTCCTTTGTTGAAGAATCTCAAGCATATGGATCCAATCATCCAAGTAAGGCCCGACCAAGGCATCAGTGAAATTCCTCAATTTATGAATTGAAATATCAAATACATAAATATGCAATGGGACTCAAATGTCTCTTTAACTATCTTCTCATGAGATCAAAAAAGGTTTTTATGACTAGAAACTTAAAATTGTGCTCCTTTCCTTCGTGTGCATCCTTGTCCCATACAATTACTTCTTCTTCATGAAGATCCTCATCCCACACCACTTGTGGTGGTCTCTGACCTTTACAGGGATCCTCATCTCATACTAGTTGTTTCATCCCATGATCAGGGGATTATTCATCCCATACAACTATTGATGCATCCTTGTAGACCGCAGACTGGCTAGTCTTTTGTAAATTAAACAATTCCTTTATAGTATATTGAAAATGAAAGAATTGCTGCTGTTGAAGAACTTTAAATTGCAGACAAGGCGTTGTGTCTTTGTTGGCATGTGATTTGTTGTCTAAAAATTAATTGTTTGGATATGATAAAATTACTAACAAAAGTCCTTTGAATTATGGACTAGTTTTGGTACAATTAAGTGGCTGCTCCTATCTGAATTACCAGGTGAGAGGAGGTAACATTTAGAGATCCTATCATCAGAAGTTTTCAGAGATGTCAGACGACTAACAACTAACATATGGCACCATCCATCTTGCAAGATTGGTTTGTTGAAGTTGAGAATCTTGTTTCACCAAGTCAAGTAAACAGAAATTGTGTTTTTTTCAGGGAAACCGGGGACGCGTTCCCCCCTAAAATGCTCTGTCCCTTTCCCCGGGACGTCCTGGGTACAGGGGGATGGTTGGGGGATGGTCCCCTAGCGTCCCCTTTTTTTGCAAATTCACGGGGGACGTTTCCGGAATTGGGGGGACGGTCAAAGGGAAAGAAGAGGGACAGCCAGGGGCGCCCTGAGCGAATCCGCCGACTGCCCCAACCCGTCCCCATGTCCAAGCATGTTTAAAATAAAAAAAAAATATATAATAGTTTTCAGTTTTCTGGTGTATAAGTTGTTCATTTAAATTATTTCATATATCTTTCACAATATTTGGAACACTCACAAGATATTAGATAAATATTTGATGCTCTATTAAATATACATAAAAATAACAAAAAATTATTCTAGAAGTGTGTAAACTTGAATTTATTTGCTTGCTGTTCACTGACAGGTTTTAGAGACAAAAGACTTAGGATTTTGACCTTTTTAAACAGTTCTTCGCAATTGGAAATAGGCTAAATATTAAGACAATTTGATGCCCAAAACTCCTTGAGTGCAGCAATTGTCCCCACATTTAACTGCTCAAATCCATAGCAGACAATACACCAGCATTGAATTTACTTCCAGTAGTCCACACTCCCACCAAACTACAATAATTCTGCCTGCAGACGCCTCAGCTATTCATTATTGTTCTGCGCCAAGTAATCAATAACCTAGGTGAAACAATCTTCACTGTAATCACAAATGTTCGCCCAATTTGTGAGCTGGAAATAACCTTATGTAATTTGATATAAGTTTATAAATTATAACTTGGAGGTTGTATTATGATTCATGTATGTTAATTCTGAATTTTCAATGTGTATTTAGTATTGAAAAAGAATGTTGAACACAAATTTTATATGTTAAGGTTCTCTAATGTATATTATGCATGCTTTATCCATTTTTTCATATGAATATTTAAAATTTTCCTATATATTTTAAATTTTCCCTATATTTTATATAGCCGCCCCCCCGCAGTCCCCAAATTTGGCCTCAAAAATTGAAAACTTGGGGACTCGTCCCGTCATCCCCTGCCGTCCCCATCTCGGAAACTTGGGGTAACACTGGTTTTTTTAATGGATTCATTGTGACATCTTAGAAGCATTGGAAACTAGGTTGTTACTTTTCCTACCCAGACTGCCCTGATTCTGGTGCAACCTTCATCAATTGTTGTATAGCTTGAATGTTATTTGATTTGATTTATATGCTAAAAGCAACACAATTGCCAGCTTCTTTCACATATTTTAACGCTAATATGCTCATGAATTGGTCCGTTTCAAAATATCAGTTGAAAGCAACAGAATTCTTGTTTTTAAATGGATTCATTGTGAGGTCTTAGAAGCATTGGAAACCAGGTTGGTACATTTCCTACCCATTGACTGTCCTGATTCTGGTGGTAGCTTCATCAATTATTGTATAGCTTGGATGGTATTTGATTTGATTTATATGCTAAAAGCAACACAATTGCCAGATTCTTTTATATCTTTTAACACTAATGTGTTCATGAATTGGTCCATTTCAATTGAAAGCAACAAATTATCTCAACAATTGGACATTTTTCAATAAATAGTAATTCTCCCAATGTAAGTTGCTATTTTATCATTATGGATATGGTGTAAAGACTACTTCAGAGGTCTTTCAACAAGTCACCAATGCTATGAGCTTCCAGTATTTATGTATGGTATTGATCTGTTTAATTTCATGCCCAACGCGCTTTAACTTATTTGCATGTGCATACATCTTTAGTCTCTGTAATATTTTATTCACAAGTTTAGCAAATATTTTATCTAAATATGTTCTTGCATCAGCTTTATATTATTTCTCGTACCACTCCTCATTGTAAATGCTAGGGTATATGCTCCAATACAAATAAATGTAATAGTCTATTATATAGGGATTTCTGTTCTGTATGAAGACAGCTCATTTATATGTGCTGTTAAGAGTAGTCTCTTAGCTGTAGGTATGTGCTGGTAAGAGCATCTTAGCTGTTGGTTAATGAGTTAAAATTGGGGAGTGTGTTGCTGTTG